>PVKB01003554.1:27531-193603 GCA_004027205.1 Ctenodactylus gundi | reverse complement strand
AATGTCTGCTTTTCTCTTGCTGCTTTTAATATTCTCTACACTGTATTTCTGAGGTTTTGATTACAATTCGTCATAGGGAATCTTAATGCTGGTTGAGGATTTTTGGTGTTCTAAAAAGCTTCTTGTACCTGAAAATTAATTTCTTTTCCTAGATTTGGGAAATTTTCTTACATGATTTCAGTGAATAAATTCTTCATACCTTTGGTGCTTTCTCCTACATCTAAAATTCTGAGATTGGTTCTCTTTGAATCATCCAAGAGCTGCTGTATCCAGTTACTTTGCTCACTTCTAATTGTGGCGTTGTGCCTGATGATGGCATTCATTTCCTTGGCCTTGTTGTCAAGGTCTGCAATTCTGTCCTTGCAATATTCAAGCCTTGCAATATTCAATTCCTCTGCTTTAAGATGAATCTTTCATATTCTGAATTTCAGCTAGATTTCTTTTCAGAATTCTCACTTCTCTATCAAAATGTTCCTTCTTGTCTCGCATTGACTTTGTTACCTCAGCCAACTTTTTATTTGTGGCTTCTACATGCTCAGTAAATTTTGTACCCATTAGTACTACTATTTGTTTTGTAAATTCCTCTTTAAGCTTGCTGATCACTGCTTGCATTGGTTTGAGAATATCTTGTTTTAACTGGTATTCAATTCATTTATTTGCTTTTTGACTTCCTCTCCTATGAGTTCTACTATTTCAGGATCCATGACATTAATTTCTGTGGTCTCAGGCACTTCTGTGTGTCTCCTGTTGCCTTGTGTTCTTCCCACATTCGTACTGTTGTGGGACTTTACTCTGAAGGCCTAGCTGAGAAGTTTCTTTGAATAAATGTGAGGGTAAGTGGGGGGAGCCAAAATTCCTCTGAGTTTTGTGCTGGGAGTAGGAAGTAAGGTATGACCTAGTAGTGTGATGGCCTCTGAGGTGCAATAATCACACCCAGCCCCTCAACAAAGTTCTCCTGCCTATCCTGGCTTCCCTCCCCTGAGGACAGAGCTCTCCCACGTTGGAGGTGCTCCCACTACCACCGGAGCCATTCAGGGGGGGTGGGGTCCTTTCTGTCCTCTCTGTCTTGTGCCAGTTTTTTTCTAGGCACTGTTTAAGAGTGACCCCCAAAACCATAATGTGTTCTTCTAAGCTTTATTTTACTCTAAACAGTTTAGTCTCAGGCACCTTTTTTTTTTTTTTTTTAAAGAAATGGCTCCTGCTTACATCACTGCCTGCTATGGCTACTGAGTGCTGTTTGTGATCTGGACTCTGGGAAGCTTTTGGTAGGGGAAGCTCACATCGCATTTACAGTTTGCACTACCTGCAGGCTCATTTTTGGAGGCTGGGGCTACCAGCTGCTGTTACTTCCCACTTCTCCCTGATCCATGCTTACCTTGGTCATAGGTTCGGGGCTCTGGGCTTTCCTTCACCTATGGCTGTTGGTGGCTCCAGGCTGCTCTCAGTCAGTGTGGGGCAGCTTCCTGGGCTGCTGTTTTCCTCTGCTTCTGATGTATCTTTGGGATTTTTGATCTTCCTGTGGCCCCTTTCCATTGTTGGGGTGCTCCTTCCTCTCCTAGTCAAGTTGAACAGGCAGTGTCTAATTATAATCTCAACTTTTTAAGTGAGTCCATGAGGAGACATTGTGCAGCTCTGTTACTTGGCTGCCATCTTGACTGGAAGTCCTCTTGTGGTTTCTTTAAGAAGAATGAATTGTCCTCATCACAACAGAGCAGCCATAGGATAATAACAAAGGACGATGACAGCAACGGGAAACAGTAAAGGCTGGTCCTCACGGGGGAGAGAGGGTGGGGTGGGGTGGGCTCCACTTCTACTTCCCCATGTATATACTGGCTACTTCTATTTCAGGTCTCCCTTTTACTTACAATGGGAAGGAGGTATAAGGTGGAAAAATTCTTATTCTGTTCTCTCACCTAACCACATGTCTCTCCTTGTGTTTTACTAATTCCCCAGAAAGAAGAACCAAGTTGCCACTGCAGCCGTAAAAAATGGGGACAAGGCAGCTACCACTCTACCTCTTCACCCAAACCAAAAGTATTTCAGATCTGGGAGAAAACAGGTAACAAGACACCAGCAACAGTTGCAGCTCTGCAAGTGACAACATCCCATCACACCAGGCTTTGCACCTGCTGGAGGTACAATGGGCATAACACCTTGGTAGGATATGGTAAAGTCAAGAAAGTAGGATTCAAGGATGCTAGTGTGCACTTAAGTGAAACAAAAAACTAAGGCAGACTGAGGAAGAATGCAGGGAGAAACGTATGTAGAAACACATGGATACTTTAGATGATCATTAAAGGGGTAAGTGGAAGTGTTCTGCCAGACAGGAAAAAGCCATTTAACTGAAATCATGCCAATGTGGCTGTATTCTTTTGAATCATGGAATCTCAGTTTATTAGTGCAAAGGGTCCTGAGAAACCATTTAGTTTAGTGCCTTCAATTCATATAGGACAAAACTAAGATCCAGAACTAAGATCATGTGCTCAGATTATGTATTGATTTTATTTTATTATTTTTAGAATTAGAACAAGACCAAAGAAACTTTCAGGAAGAGCAAATGGATGCAAAAGCATGATTGTCACAAAGTACAGCTCCCCCAAACAGCCTGTAGGTGCCCATAATTACCTGTGAAGGTGCGGCGGTCATCTTCCGAACTGTGCTCACTGAGGCAGAGGCGAGTGGAACACACCAAATTGCCAGCAAAACAAGAACAGACATTGCAGTCAATTCTGAAGGATGTTCCATGACCTCAGGGAAAGAGGATGAAAACACTGATTTACATTACGTTAAGAAATAGAACATAAACTAAAATTTTAACAATTTAAAAATTTTACTTATTTATTTGGATTTTGAGACCTGTCTCACTATGTAATCCAGGCTGCCTCTGAACTTGCAATCCTCCAGCACCAGTCTTTTGGTGCTGGGATTATAGGCATACTCAGCTGAGCTCAACTCAAAAAGTTTTAAAAGGAAAAATTTTGAAAGATGATCTCTGAATACACACAGTGGGGAGTTAAACGTGAGGTACTCATTTTTGTATTTCTCTCCCACTTTATTACTCCAGATCCCCAATGTGCTGGTCCCGTCAGACTGCTGCATGTGTCTGAGAACATTTCTGATTGCCCCAAAGCCTCAAATGCTCTTCCCTCCTCTGGATCTTTGTTCATCTTTCCAAGGACAGAACCCAAGCCTGTCAGTGGAATGAGGACCCTCCCAATGCCCCAGTAGCTAATGTTCGGCTCCCAAAGCCACACTGTAACCTTTAGAGACTAAGTAATATATTCCTTTGTAGAGAATAGACATTTAGTCAGTGAACATTTACGCAAGGAATAGGCTTGTTTGTCCTCAGATATGTCCTGTGATGCAAGGCACCTAACTTCTAATTTTAGCTAAGTAGACTATGGACTTAGAAACAAACATCTGGCTTGTTCTAGAAGTGAAAATTTTCAAATTCTTTTAAATCAAGAGCACACTTCTTTCACATAACATCTGACATAGGGCAGTAAACCTAAAAGCATATAAAAGATGAACTACCGTGAAAGATGGAAATGGGGGTAGGGAAGCAAATTGAACAGGTCGGCAGGGATCATATCTTCAAAGGTTATATTTTTGCCAGGTGCTCTGATCTACACCTATACCTCTAGCACTTGGAAGACTGAGGCAAGAGGATGAAGAGCTCCAGGCCAGCATGGACTATTTTGAGGAACCCTGTCACAAAAAGACAAAGTCCCAGATTTAAAAAAAAAAAAATCTTTGAGGTCATATATTGACATGAACAATTTTTAACGATATAAGCAAAAGATGATTTAAAAAGCAATAAAAAAGCAGGACCTTAAGATTTTTAGGGAAGGGTATCAAAAGGTGACTTTAAAAATCATTTTTTCTGAGTACTAAGGATTGAATCCAGAACTAGGAAAGTATTCTGCCACTGAGCTACATTTTCAACCATATTTTAATTTTTGTTTTGAGACAGGGTCTCATTAAGTTGCCCAGACTGGTTTTGAACTTGCCATCCTCCTGCCTGAGACTCTCAAGTAGCAAGGATTACAGATATGTGCCACCATATTAGGCACAGTAACATTTATGAATGCATTTTTCCAAACTCCCAATTAACACTCTAATTCCTATCCCCATTTCATTTTCATGATGTAAAAATCTGAGATTCACTTCTGAAGACAGGATTGTGTGATAGAATTAAGGAAGAAGTGGAGGGAGAGTCCTATGTCCTTGCCTGTAAAGGGCAAGGGCTCTGAAGTAAGAAAGAAGCCTGAGACTAAATCCTGCTCTGTTTAATTACTAGCTGGGTAACACTTTGAACACCAACTACCTCATCTATGAAGTAAGGATAATAATAACACCTATATCAAAGATTATGTCAGAAGCTTTGAGATAGTGTAGGTCAAGGCTTACCTTCACAGTTGGCACATAATATGATTCAATTAAAGATTAATTAATTATCATTAGTCCTTAGCCCTTTCCTGAAGTGGCTTCTAAGAAGTTCCTTAGAACTCCTAATGTTTTGTATATTTTTAAAAATATTGCCATGGAGTATGAGATGTCTAGAATTTACCTTTGATGACAGTCAATCCATCATTCTTTCTACAAAGTAAAGATAGCTAATTTTATTTATTTAGTTCCAGAAATCAAGGCCAAGGCTGTCATCCTGGGCTGCATTCTTGGCCCAATTTTTCTTTTGTGACAGGGCTTCACTAAATTGGTAAATTAGCCAGGGTAGGCTTGAATTTGTGATTCACTTGCCTTAGCTTCCCAGGATGCTGGGATTCTAGGCCTACACCACCAGGTCCAGCTACCTAATCTCATATTTAAAATAAAAAAAAACAAATATAGCTCAAGACTCACTTTTTCTTTTTCCTCCAACAATGCAAGATTTCTGGAGATCTATACAATGCATCTCCATACAGTTTTCTAACAGTCCACTTTGTCCACACGAACAAATTTTGTAACAACCAACTTCTCCCGCAGATGATGGCACCTGGATTAGTGTGTCTTGACGGACAATGAAATCAGAAGCTTCTCCTAATTTGCAACCTGTACAAAAACACAAAAAGCTGATGGTATTTTTCCATGACATTATTTTATGACATTAGGTATACTTGACAAAAAAAAAAAATCTACAAGTTATACAAGGTTGGAGACATATCTCAGTAGTAGAGCACTTGCCTACTGTGCACAAGTCTCTGGGGTTCAATTTCCATTTAGGTGTAGGGTAGGGTGATTATACAACAGAGCTTTCACCAAATTAAGTAACTGCTTTGGTTCACTAGTCAAAAACATACGTTCTAGATGAAAATTCCACGCTCCGAGAAATGACAGGGACTAGGCACCTGTATTAATGTTAGTTATAGCTCAGCCTTTGCTGTGAGAAGCCAGGTGGGGTGGCGGAAGCCTGTAACTCCACACTCTGGGAAACTGAGGCAAGAGGCTTGCAAGTTTGAGTCAAGCCTGGGAAACTTACTGACTCAGCAAGACCCTGTCTCAAAAAACAAAAAACAGAGGGGAGGGGTATAGTTCAGTGGTTTGGGTAATTGCCTAGCAAGTGCAATGCCCTGGGTTTGATCCCCCAGTACCATATGACTTAGGCATGGTGGTACATGCCAAGGAAGCTAAGGCAGAAAGATTGCCGTGAACTCAAGGCCAGCCCAGGATACAAATAAAAAGGGGCTGGTGACATAGCTCAGTGTGAAGGCCACGGGTTCAAGCTCTAACACTTTAAAAAAAAAAAAAAAAGGAAAAAAGAAAAGAAAATCCCTGGAAACCTCATGTCAAAGATAACCCTATAAACACGAGTGCCACCTGTGCTCATCCCACTCTCACACCCATCTGCCTCTCACCTTGAACACAAGAGTATGGAAGGCAGGGATCTCCAGAAGGACACCCTTTTCGATTCACTTCACAGAGCTCATTAGCAGGGCAAGGATTTGGGTTACAGGGATGAGTCACTTCTTCTACAATGTTGCCTAAAGTACTTGGCCCTGAAATAAACAAAGCAGATCAGTTTAACAAACCTGAAAGAGTAGCAGATGAATTAATTGAATTATTTATGGCTGGAACAAATGGAGAGCTCATAGGCCTAAAATAAGCCCTGATTTTAATAAAGTGTTAAAACATTGAGATTCTCTAATGATTTGTAAATTTTGCATAAAGACATGTACATTGATTCATTTATTTATTGGGTATCTCCAATGTGCTAGGCAAGATTCTAGGTACTAGAGAGGCAGTGATGAGCAAAATCGGACAGGTCTCAGCAAGTATTGTGGTATATACCTGTAATCCCAGCACTCAGTAGCCTGAGGCAGGGAGGATTGCTGTGAGTTTGAGGTCAGCCTGGACGACCTATAAGTATGGGGTTACTCTGAACCATTGAACAAAACTCTATTTCAGAAAAAAAAAAGGCTCTGACATAACAGTCTAAATCTGGAAGAAAAATAAACAAACATACTGTATATAAATAGAAGAAATATGAAACAGAAAGTGAAGATAACTATAAGTAGTATTAGGGATAGAAAAGGGTGGTAAAATAACTGCTTATGTCTCAGAGAGATAACTTAGCATGTTTTATAAAAATGGTATTTATTATGGTAACATGATCCCTGTAACCATGACTAAGAAGAATCTCACCTAAGACGAACTATATGTGATATTTAAACAGAGTATTAGTTGGGTTTGATGGTACAGTCCTGTAATCCTAGGACACTGGTGGCTGAGGCAACAGGAATGCAAGTTTGAGCCCTGTCTGGGCAATTTAATGACTTAGGGAGACCCTGTCTCAAAATCAAAGATAAAAGTGGACTGGGAATGTAACTCAGTGTGAAAGCCCTGGGCTCAATTCCTAGTACCACAGGAAATAAAAAGTACTAAAATTCAAATAAAAACATTTAATTTTCTTCCTTTGAAAGCTTCCTTAAACACATATATTTGAGTGCTGTAAAATCTAGGATTATGAATATATTAGTTTTGCTTATTTGATCTTATGCCAGATTCAGAATTCAGACTCTTAACAGAGGCAGAAGCACTCCTAAGAGTTTATTTCCTTCAGCCCAGTCAATCTACCCACAGGGAATCTAAGGCTCAAAGAGATGATTCATTTCCTCAAAGTCAGAGGTCTAAATCCTAGTCCAGTGCTCTTTGTTGTTGTTGTACTGGTCAAAAGGTTAAGAAAAAAGTCTGTTGATTTTCAGAGACAGACAACACTACCAGCTATAAATTTAGCATCCACTTTTCTCTCCCTGTTTATTAATTAATCTACCAATTTAACTCAGGGTGACAATGAGCCCATAGGTAAAAAGGTAATCTTTTTTTAGTTTTCTACCTTCTCATTTGCCACCAAGGACTAGAATGCCAACAGCCACATTATGATAACAGAGTCTATGAAGTAACCTTGATGACTGAAGCCAGACAGAAAGGAAAGAGAAGAAAGAGAACCACAGCCCAACGATACAGCCACCATAACAGTCCTGGACTATCTGCTACAGGCTTTTTAATTCTACCTGCCATTTTGTTCTGTACCACTGAATTTAATCCTGACACAGAAAAATGAGGAAAGTAGGACCTGACTTTACTGTCCCCCTTTCCAGGCAGCTCATGGCATTATTGCCTCCTGGTGGCAGCATGAACATTTTTTTACCTTAACTACCAAGCATGTAGTTTTATATATATATATGTATGTATGTTATCCCCTGGCCTCCACCACAGTCACATTGCTGCCAAGAAGTTCAGCTGCAGAATCCCTCAATAAGACAGTAACTCACTCTAGTAGTTCCTGGCAGGAGTATTTGGCAGAGTCACTGAAGCAGTGAGATAAATTCCATATCCTTGTACTGACCAACACTATCACTCTTTACTCTATTGGGTGGGTAAGTCCAAGCCAAGGCTGACTCACCTGCACTGATATTCCAATGACAAAAAGCTAAGTACTCCCAGGGGAAATCCTATTTCCCTGCTGAATAATCAGGGCAAGGAGACAGCAATACCTGAGAACACAGCCACTTGATTCACTGCTTAAAACTCCTGATTAGTAACAGCTTATACCTCCTGACATATTACTACTTCTCCTACAAATTTTGAATTGACAACACTCTTCTGGGCTAAAACGCCCAGCAAGTAAGAATCTGCAGTTAAAGCTGTGCGTGGTAGTACATGCTTTTACTTCCAGCACGATATGAGGATTCCAAGGTCAAAATCAGCCTGGACCTTTCAGCAATTTAGTGAGACTTTGTCTTAAAATAAAAATTAAAACAAAGAACTGAGGATGTAGTTTAGTATGAAACCCTCAGATACCAAAAATCCCCAGTACCACCAAAAATAAATAAATAAATAAAAAATAAAAATAAAAAAAGGCCAAAAGGCCGTGATTGAGATGATTGAGAGTATATCATTAAACCACATATTCACAACAGGGAAATGTACATCTGAAACAGAGCAAGGACAGATTGCAAGAGAAGTATTTGGAACTTAAAAACAAAAGTAGTACTCACTGAGGTACGTATCCAAAGGTATACAATTCTCCAAGTCATCTGTAGGTGACAGAAGTTCACAAATACTTTCAGCTGTGTGTTCTTCAGGAAATTTGTTTTGATCACCACATTTTTTGAGAATCTCCACACAATCTGATCTTGAAAAGAAAAGTACATCTTAAAAAGAAAAGTGCATGTGATCTTGAAAAAAAAAGTGCAAGTTTAGGGTTCAAGGAACCTCCTCACATTGTTAAGATCATTTCTGCTTTTGAAGCTTTCCAGAAAACCAGCTAGCTTGTCTGCCTGACTTCCTTTCTTCTTGCTTTTTTTGAAACAAGGTCTCACTGTGTACTCCAGGCTGGTCTTGAATTCCTTCTGTAGCTCAAGCTGGCCCCGAGTTTTCAGTGATCTTCCTGCCTCTCAGCCTGTTAAGCACTGAGATTACAAGAATGCCCCACTGTGGCTAACTAGAAAGCGAGTTAACAATGTTTTGCAATGGGTGAGGTCTAAGTATGGTGAAAGCAAAAAGGGCTGAACAGTAAATTCAAAGCATCCCTGGCTGCTTCCTATCCGAGGTCAAAGGCCTTGCTTAAATGTTATTCTTACTGCTCCTCCTTGCCATCTGTGTGGCTTTTCACCATCTCTGAAAAAAAACCTAAATAGTCTGGTCTGATTTGATCTTTGTAAAATCATATATCCTTATTTTTGGAACAATATGCTCACTTATTTGCTCAATTGCTTCTTTTCTCCTTCCTTTCTTCCTTTATATTTTAAATTATCTTTTTAATATTAATATATTTAGCTTATAACAACAGGAAAGAAATTTTCTAGTCTTAAATAGAGATTTGACCACTATAAGAGTTCTGTTCTATCAGTCTGTCATATTTCCTACTCACTGCCTTTTGCTTATCATCCAGTAGTCACACCTTGGTATGTCCCTTACTCAAGTCATGTCATAAAATAGATCTAAACCCTGCTGAAGGGTGAAATAATCTGAAATGAGTCATTAAGCACCTAGCAGCACTAAGCTACACACCACCAATTTAGGAGCTAAATACTAACTTGATCTCGGAAAAGCTTTTAGGAAAAAAAAAATGCCCAAAGAGTAGCTGATACAGATAATTACGATACGTCCTTAAACTCTTTTAGTTTCATCCACCAGAGCAGCTATCACCCTTACCTTACTCTAGTTTTCCTAAGCAAATATTCTTACTAAACATAGGCCCCAGTGACGGTACACACTAGTTCCTCCGCTTGTCAAACATGTATCAGACAACTACTGTGTGTCAGAATCACACTAATATCTGAAGAGAGAAAAAGAGGAAAGAGGAGAAAAGAAAAATAACACAAAGAAGAATAAAATCCTTAAGGATATCAAAGACTAACAGAACATAAGGCAAATACACAAATTAAAATATAACAGTAAGTGGGTGTGATGGCACAGACCTATAATCGCCACACTCTGGGAGGCTGTAGCAGGAAGAATACACGTTTGAGCCTAGCCTGGGCAAATCAGTCACTTAGACTCTCGTAAAGTAAAAAAGTGAAAAGGGCTGAGGGGGTGGCTCAGTGAGAAAGACTTGTGTTCAATTCTTAGTGCCATAGAACAAAAACAAGAGGACCTCTCCCGCACACACATAAATAGAATTGTGCATTAAAGGCATTCAGTAGATGCTTTTTTGAACTAAGTTCCCTAAGAAAGTACACTTCAAGGTCTGTAGGAATTTGTTCTAAGGATAAATTACTATGAGCCGGAGAAATCTGAGAAGACTCAACAGGAATGCCTGGTATCTGAAGGCGGGGGTGGGGGGGGTGGGGGGGGGAACAGTTGTCAAGCAGAGGAGGGGAAAAACGGGAAAGCATCTGCATGTGGGAGGTGGTAAGTAAAGGGAAACGGCAGCAGGGAAAATTCTAAAGTGAGGTAGAGATCATGGAAGAGCTGAATAAAAACTGGAAAGTATTATTTGCAAAGTATATAACCAAAAAACTTACTTGCAAATAATACTTCCCCGAGATTTACTATGACAAGGTTTAATCTGCAGTGAACAAGCGATTGCTTTCCACATTTCTGGTTGGCACTTTTTAATATCAAGAACGGGTATGTTTATAAATGGCATCTTTATACTTCCTTTCTCCCACAGCTTCATGTCATTCATGGCCCCTTGATCTGACTGAGCATTACAACTCCTGAAAAGTTCTGTTGGCCTAAAAAAAAAAAAAAAAAGCATGGAGTCAAACAACAATCAGTACATATTTTCGAGAGAACAACAATGCATATTTTCTTTTTAACACAGATTTTTGTAAAGCAATTTAAACTTTTAAAATGCTGCAGAGAGGACTAATACCACTAAACCATCCCATTTCTTTCATTTTGCTAAGTATTATGTGACCAGGTTTTAAAAATGAGGTATAATTTTAAAAATAAAGAATATACATCTTATGTATGCATATTTGACAAATACTTGATGTGACTTGACAAATGTGTATAACCACATAAGCACATTTAAATCAATAAAGGAACATTTCTGTAACATCAGTTTCCTCATGTCCCTCTCAAGTAGATTTATAGGCCACAATTCTTCATATTACCACAGATTAATTTTGCCTGTTCTACAGAGCAGAGTACTTACTTATTAAAATTTCATATAAATAGAATTATATTGTATACTCTTTTGGGCCTAAGGTCTTTAGCCAAAAACAATTTTTTTTTGAGATTCAATAATGTTGTAGTATATACAATTTTTTCCCATTTTTATTAATATACATATGTAATACATAATGCTTACAATGAACTTGAATATTCGTGCACATATATATCACATCAACTTTACAATTCAATCCCATTTTGGCCCTCCCACACCCTCCCCACTCCCCCAAGTCCCACTATCACACCATGTGGTTCTATAGAATGCCTGATTCTGGGTTTCCCAATCAGAGAAACCATATGATACTTAACATATTTAATCTTCTGCATCTGACTCATTTCACTCAAATCACTACTTTGTAGCTCAGGTTCCTACCCCTAGAATGGGCTGCAGTGGTCAAAACTTGATGCCTCTTCTCTGAGTCCAGCAGCTCCTTTTTGTTCTCTTTTTATTATTGAGCAGTATTCCATTAACAAATGCATGGCAATCTGTTTCTCATAGTTTAAGTTTCTATAATTCTTATATTTTTCTTAAAAATTAATGACTTTCACCAGGTCTGGTGGCACATGACTAAAATGCCACTACTCTGCGAGACTAAGGCAGGAGGATCCCAAGTTTGAACGCAGCCTGGGCTACTTAGCAACCTAGAGAGACATTGTCTCAAAACAAAAAATAAAAAAGTCTGAGGATGTAGGTCAGTGCAAAGGCCCTGGGCTCAATCTCTAGTACTGCAAAACCAAAACTCTTTTTCATAATACACACACCCACACACACCCACACCCACACACATATACTTAAACCTATAATTTTCCCTCTAAGCACTGCTTAGCCATACTCCACAGCTGTTTCTGGTGTACTGTTTTCATTATTATGTAGCTACAAGTATTTTCCAATTTCATTTTTGACTTCTTCTTTGACTCAAATATTACTTAGGAGTATGTTTTGCTTAATTACTGAATATTCTGAAGCCTTTTTCATATTTTAATATACTGGTTTCTCAATTTTGGTTTTCAAAGTAATAATCTGAATATTTTAAAAGGCTAGTATGTTAGCTTGAGGCAAACATCCCATGACAAAAATATTCAGAAATTCCTTCCGGTACAAGTGAATAATTGTCCTCCCCTTGTCCTGAATCTCTGGGTGGCAGATCATAAAACTAGCCCCCTCTTCTTTGCAAATGAATCCTCTCCAACTCTCTGCTTTGGATGCCCCTTTTCTGTTTTCTGCATTTTTTCTTCAGCTATTAACAGGAGATATGCCCCAAGGCTCACTTCCTGCCTCCTTATTTTTCGTTTTTTCCCCCATTTTATTGATATGTATACATGCAAAATTTAAGGTTTACATTGGAGTTGAGCATTTTGTGCACATATGTATCTTGTCAAGGTGACAAGGGCTTTCCTAATCTCCTTCTGTCCCTCCCCTCCCTCCCTCTTCCCCCACCTTACCCCCTGTTTTACTCTATTTTTCATTTTAAGTTCCACAGGAGTTGTGATCTGGGACTCTCATATCAGAAAGACCATTCGATGTTTCACCTTCTGCTTCTGACTTACTTCACTACGCATGATGTTCTCAAGTTTCTTCCATTTGCCTGCAAAAGCCTCCACACTGTTGGACTTTATTGATGCGTAGTATTCCATTGTGTATAAATACCACAATTTGTGTATCCACTGGTCTGTTGATGGGTATTTTGGTGACTTCCATATTTTAGCTATTGTTAGTTGTGCAGCTATAAACATGGGTATACATGTATCTCTGTTGTGTGTTGTTCTGGTCTCTTGGATATATTCCTAGGAGGGGTGTGGCTGGATCGAAGGCGGTATTTATTTCTAGTCTTTTGAGAGCTCTCCATACTGCTTTCCATAGTGGTTGCGTGAATTTGCATTCCCACCAGCAGTGCAGGAGAGTTCCTTTTTCCCCACAGCCTCGCCAGCATTGACTGCTATTTACTTGTTGATATGGGCCATGCCTCCTTATTTTTCTTAGAATACCTGTTACTTCTAGAAACACTCATTTAAATTGCTTTGTTAAAGAAATGGTTTTGTATGAAATGATAAACTCAGTAAGTAGGAACCTTAACCAGTCTGAGGATCTTTCAAAGCAACCTGTCCATCTGGATGATCAAAAATTTATTCTGTGATGAATTGTTTCCACTACTGATACAGTAGAAGGGAGACAGAATGAAGGAATTCCAGAAGCCTGGGGCTACTCTAGATTAGAGGAGATTTTGTTAACAGTGCTTCCTTTCCCAGAGGCACCATACTTGACAGAATATAGCATTTAAAGATGGAAACATAACAATGTACAGCTTTTGTTTAACCCAGCAGGTACAAAATCAAAACAGTATTTTCACTTATTTAAAAATCAGATGGTTAATGATAAACTATTTCTATTCCACGTATAACAATTTCCTCCTACCTGTTGTTAAAATTAGTACAGTACGTAAGGTTTCTACAGCCCAACTGGCAAGGCTCGCGCACATCTGCTAGGCAGGTCAACATGGACACTTCCATTGGATTATATTCACAAAAGCGGTCAAACTCCTGCCAACTTTGTATATTGCCCCAGCTCATGCTATAAAGTTTAGTGCACAGTTCCCTGAAAGAAAAGCAGAAACAGAGAGATAAGTCAAATGAATAAAACTTAAATTCTATTAATTATTTACTTTGGAACTTAAATGAGAGAAAAAAGTACAAAAATAAATGACTACTTCTTAGAATTTGGAGGTAGAAAAAATGATCATTTCCATAGAAGGGTATGAAAGGGGTAGGGGAAAGGAATGTGAAGTTGACATGATATATATATGTATGTATGTGTATATATATATATATATATATATATATATATATATATATATATAAAATTCTCAAGTCCACTGTAACCATTGTGTGCTTCACATATACATAGTGATAAGAAATGGGGGGGGAAATGATCTTTTCCATGTAAAAAGGACTTCTCTTTTTCCTTTTTTTTGGCCACGGTTGTTAAATGGCTCAGCATTAAATGTAATGCCCAATTATGGTACTTGTACACTCTTAGTTCTTCGTGTAATTACTTCCTCCTACTTTTTTGACCTCTTCTTCATTTCTATTTAAACTGAAGCATGTGGTTTTGCTTCCACAAAGGTATATTCCCCTATAATTATGTCCAATCAGGAGATGAGACTGTACAAAGTCCTTGGAGTACTTGTAAGAAGCACTGTAGAGGCAGGGGGTTTATATTGCTCAGTGGTAGTGTGTCCTTTCGGTGTGCGAGGACTTGAGTTCAATACCCAGCAAGTGGGGAAGAGGAGGAGGATGGGTAGTGGGGAAAATAATTGTAGACCTGAAGTTTACTACTTTTTCTCTACGAAATTATCTCAAAGACATTATATCCCTTAAGACAGTATAAAGCCTCTATATACCATTTTAGTAGAAAAATGACTTACTTCCAGTATTTTTTCACTTAATAAGAACATGTGCACACAGGTAAAACAGTATTTATACATATCATTTCCAAAATATTTACATACTTAAGTTTAATAATTTTATTTATAAAAGTAATATTCACTATAGAAAAATTTAACATCGAAATATACAAAAGCATAAGGAAAATTTTTCCACTTTCATTTTATTTGACTTTTCTTATTACCCCTATGAAGAGGGTACCTTTTCTTTTATGCTTAGTCATTTACTCTACCAGTATTTACTGAGTACCTATTTTAAGAGTGTTTGTTCAGGGCCATGGAAATGCAGTGGTGAATGAAGCAGATATGGTCTCCCCTCCTAACAGAGCTTGCAAGTTATGAGGAGGTTCAGATCACGTTAAATCATGTACGCAGATCTGGAAAGCAGTGCTTTGTCTAGTCCTTAACTTTCTATATTTACACTGAACAGATTATTTAACATCTCAGAGTTAGATTCTTATTTGTTCATTTGTTTTAGGGTTTTTCTTTTTCTTTCTTTTTTTTTTTTATTTTTCCTGAGACTGGGGTCTCACTCTGTAGCCCAGGCTGGTCCTGAACTCACTGTGAAGACCAGGCTGACCTCGAACTTATGGCAACCCTTCTGCCTCAGCCTCCTGAGTGCTGGGATTATAGGGGTGTACCACCATGCTCGGCTTATGTGGTGCTGGGAAATTGAACCCAGGGTCTTGGGCTTGCTAGGCATGTGCTTTAACCACTGAACTATTATTCCTCTAGCCTCTATTTTCTTATTTGTAAAACTTGAAATTTCACAAATTTCCCCAGTTATTTCGTAAGATTCCAATAAAAATCAAATCTAATGGAAGTGAAAGCATTGAGCAAATCAGAAAAACTTGTTTCAAGGTAAGAGAGACAAAACAGTGTTTCCTACTGTTAAACCTCTAGGACTAAACAGCCACTCCAATCTCTGGCAACTCTAAATAGGCACAAACTCTTTTTGGGATTCAAGGAACTATTCAGCATCTTCTCATTTAATTAATTACTTACTATAAATAATACAATTCCTTACAAAAACCAACTTAGTTTCCCTTTAAGACCTTCTGTTGATTGTCCTGGAACACTTTTCATATCCTTAGTAAAGTCTAACGAACCATTCTAGCACTGGTTTCCTCTAAAGATTTACCCAATTTAGAAATACAGGAAAAGTTGCTTCCTCTTGGTCTCTCACAGCCATTTCAGGATATCCTATTAACACGGGGACCTTTATACCTTGTTATGGTTTAGATCTGGAACAGCACCAAAAGCCTCATGCATCTGGATGTTGTGGATTATCTATGGATTTTGAGTGCTGTTGGGAGATGCGGTCTGGTAGTATGTGGCCAATTACTAAGAACATGGCTGGAAGGATACATTCTTGCTCTGGCTTCTCCTCAGCCCTGTTCCTTTCCTGTGTGATGCCATGAGCAACTGTTTTCCACTAGACCCTTTCTACCATTTCCAGCAGCCCATGAATGAAGTGAGACATCATAGAACTAAAAATAAGCCTTTCCTCCCTAGGTTGCAGGTGTCAGGTAAAGTGTCTCAGCAATGAAAAGTAACTAAGAGAGAAATTAGTACCAGTGAAGTAGGGCCATTGCTATGACTTACTTGAACACATGACTTAGATGCTTTTGCCCCTGGTTAGTGAGGGAAGTTTGGAAAGGTTTGCAAATACTGGCTAGAGAAGACTTAGAATGTTGTGAACTGAGCTTGATGACAGATTCTGGTCAGAAGACCAGAATGCAGGGAGAGGTGCAGATCAGAAAGGACAGGCTCAATTGGTGGCAGGTGGGAAGGAGGACTCTATTGGTAATTGGTCTAGAAACTACATATGCTATGCTCTGGCAAAAGGTTTGTTGGCATTTTGCCCCTGTATTGTGACTCTGCCTGAAACTAAGATTAAGGGTGGTGGACAGTTAAAACTGGTGAAGAAAATTTCATAGGAGATCAATGTTCAGACTGTCACATTGATACTGTTTGTGGCTTCTAGCTAGCTCTATGCTAAAGAAACAAAAAACCAGCACAGTTGGCTGCTGGGAACATGGCTTCCACACAGGAAGTCCAATCATTTAGTCTGTGTAGAGCAAGCCAAAAAGCTGAGATAGAGCACATAAATTTCTGAAGTGTGGGGCTAGAGGAATGGCACAGTGGTTAAAGCACTTGCCTAATAAGCACAAGGCCCTGAGTTCATCTCCCCAGCACCAAATAAGCTGGATGTTGTGGTGCACACCTATAATTCCAGCATTTGGGAGGCTGCGGCAAGAGGATTGCCTTGAGTCCAAGGCCAGCCTAGGCTACACAGTTAATTCAGGACCAGCCTGGGCTACAGAGTGAGACCTTGTCTCAAAAAAAAAAAAAAAAAAAAAAAAAAAAAAAAAAAAAAAAAAAAAAAAAAAAAAAAAAATCCAAAGCACTTAGCTCTGAGTAACAGTAAAGCATCAGATAAAGACTGGACAAAGAGAAAGTCAGAAATTTCAGCAGAACATGGCACTAAAACAGGGTACCACATGGCCCAGCACATTCCCAAACTTGGCTGGCTAGCCAAATATTGTGTGCAAGCCAGATTCTGCAAGAAACTGAGATCTGTAGACTAGAACTTCCAGGGAACCATGCTACCCAAGCTACTGCATGTGGGCAGAGGCTGCATTAATAAAAACCCCACTAAGAATATGGCATGAGGAAAACGACCCTAAAGGAACCCAGCCAAACTAGCAAACAGAGAGGGGAAAGGCCATCTCAGATCTGCACTGAAATCCCAGGATCTGCAGTCCCACCAACAGTAACTCTTGTGACAGCACAGAGAAACTCTTCAGTGAGTGCACACGCGGCTCCACAAATACTGTGAACTGTGCCCCACCTACCACAGCTAAAATGAAAAGATCCTATAGCATAGGGCAGAGAAAGGGACAGGATGCAGAGGCTGCCACTGGGCCCACAACAGGCAGCAGTCCCCCTACAACATGTAACTCACCAAGGCAAACCTATTAGAATAACAATAGACTTCTAACACAAATTCAGAAAGCCAGAAGAGAGTGAAGTCTTCAAAGCCCTAAATGAAAATAACTGTCAACCAAGAATTCTATATTCTGCAAAGCTATCCTTCAAAACTGATGATCAAATAAAGACCTTCCATGACAAAGAAAACTTAAAGAGATTGATGGCCTTATGTCAATAGCTTCAACTTGCCAGTTAAAAGACATAAATTGGCAGAATGGATCAAAAAATACAACTCAACCATAGACTTCCTGCAAGAGACCCACATTACCTATAAAGATGACTGAACACTGACTGAAGCTGAAAGGATGGAGTTTCATATTCTACTCAACAGACAGACAAAACAGAGGTAGTAATGCTCCCTGCTGACAGAGTAGACTGTAAGCCCAAACTAGTCAAAGGAGATAAAGAAGGCCAGTTCATCTTAGTTAAGGGAACAGCTAAATAGGTGAAGCTAACAATAGCAAATATGTATTCACTAAACAATGGTGTACTGAACTATATAAAACGAAAGTTACAGGACTAAAACAGGTAGACCCTAACAGATTTTAACACTCTTTTCTCCCAGGAAGACAGGTCATTTTGACAAAAAACTCAATAAAGAGATAGCAGATCGGAACACACTATGGAAGAAATTAACCTGACAGCCATCTACAGAAATTTTCATCCAACAATATACATTTTCCCATTTTGTTAATATATATGCAATACATAATGTTTACAATTAACTTGAGTATTTTACACACTTATATATCACATAAATATTATGATCTCTTCCCCTCCCCATTTTTGGCCCTCCCATACCCTCTCCATCCCCCCATAACTCCCACTGTCACACTCATTTGGCTCTATGGCATACCTGTGTTCTGGGTTTCCCAAATCAGAGAAATCATGCACTATTTAGCATACTTAATCTTCTACACCTGACTCACTTCACCACTCAAATCACCACTTTTTTAGTTCAGTTTCCTGCCCCTAGAATGGGCTGCAATGGCCAACAAATCACATTCTTGGATGCCCATGGAACATTTTCCAAAATAAAACACATTCTAGGCCACAAAATGAGCTTAAACAAGGGGAAAACAGTTTGGAAGTAATCCCATGTATCCTGTCAGACCACAGTGGAATGAAACTAGAAACAAACAACACAGACAACAGATACCACTCAAACAAATGGAGACTGAACAGTACACTATTGATTAAAACAGTGAGTCATAGAAAAAAATCAGTGAAGAAATTAAAAAGTTTCTAGGGACAAATGATAACAGAAGTACATCACAATATAATCTTTGAAACACAACGAAGGCAGTGTTAAGAGGGAAATTCTTTGCCATACAGACACACATAAAAAGAACTGAGCAATCTCAAATAAATAACCTCATGAGGCAAACTAGGGCTCTAGGAAAGCAAGAACAAACCAACCCCTAAACTAACAAAAGGAAAGAAATTCTAAAGATCAGAGCAGAAATTAATGAGGAAAACTCAAAAAAGCAATACAAAAGACCTATGAAACAAAAAGCTGCTTCTCTGAAAAGATAAACAAGATCAATAAATGTCAAGATAAACTCACAAGATGGAAACAGAAAACCTGTATCAACACAATTAGAATTAAAAAGGTGAAATTACAACAGACAGCACTGAAATCCAAAGCATTATATAAGAAGTCACTTTAAAAATGTATACTCACATAAATTTAAGAACCAAGAAGAACAAATTTCTAAATGTGTATCAGCCTCCAAAACTAAAACAATAAAACGTCTTATTGTGGTTTGAATCTGAAATGTCCCCCAAAAGTCCCATGCATTTGGATGTTATGGATTGTCTATGGAACCATGTGCTGTTGAGAGATAGGGGCAGGGTCTGGATGGATGAGCTGCAGGCATGCAGACTGGAGTACAGGTATGTGGTAGGGGCTTCCACGTGTGGAAGGTATGGAACGCTGAGGCTGGACCACTGGGGCGGATCACTGGGATGGGTCTGAAAGGATATACAAGCTGCTTCCTGCCTTCCTTAATAGACTAGACTCAACTTGGTCTAACTTGGTTTCCTGTTATCAGTGTCGTGAGGAGTGGTCACCACTTCTGTTTCTGCCATATACTTCCACTGTTGCCAGCTGCACCTGAGTAGACTGAGAAGTTCTGAAGCTGTAAGCTAAAATAAACTTTTCCTCCCTAATTTGTGCATGTCGGCGTCTTGAGTCACAAAAATGAAAAAGTAACTAAGACATACCTGAATAGACCAATAACCAACTATGAAATAGAGGAAGTAATAAAAATACTTCTAATGAAGAAAAGCCCAAGACCTGGTGGATTTATAGAAATTCTACTGAAAATTCAGGGAAGACTTAATGTGAATACTCAGCAAACTCCTTCAAGAAACTGAAAAGGAAGGAAAGTTGCCAAAGTCATTCCTTGAAGCTAGCATAACTTTAATACCAAACCAGACAAAGACTCAACTGAAAAAACAAAAATATATGCTAATCTCCCTAATGAACATAGATACAAAAATACTCATCAACATACTCATGCAGAGAATGTGACAAATTTTTAAAAAGATGATACATCATGACCAAATGAGCTTTGTCCCAGGAATGCAGGGATAGCTTACATATACAAATCAATAATGTAATATACCATCTTAACAGATGCAAAGATAAAATCCGTATTATCTCAATAGATACAGAAAAAGTGTTTGACAAAATCCAACATCCATTATGATAAAAACCTGAAGAAAATAGGAATACAAGGACCTTCTATCAAACTCATCTAAGTCATCTTACAACAATCTCTCTGTCAGTATAATTCTAAACAGGGAAAGATGAAGGCATTTACTCTAAAATCAGGAACAAGATAAGGATGTCCACTGTCACCCCTACTATTCAACATAATCCTTGAAATTCTGGCCAGAGTGATCAGGCAAGAGAAAGAAATAAAAGGAATACAAACTGGAAGACAAGAACTTAAAATTTTGCACCTGACATAATATTCTACATCAAAGACCCCAAAAATTCCAAGAGTCTCTTAGAACTAAGAATGAAACTCGGCAAAGTAGCAGGATAATATCAACACTCACAAATCTATCACACTTATACACACCAATAATGAACTCAATGGAAAGGAAATCACGAAATCAACTCTATTCAAAATAGCAGAAAGAAAAACAAAAAATAAAATACTTAGGAATAAACCTTACTAAGAAAAGGAAAGATCTATACAGAAAAAATTACAAAACTTTGAATAAAGTTATAGAAGAGGACCATAGAAAAATAGAAAGACATTCCATATTCCTGGATAGGAGAATTAATATTGTCAAAATGACCATACTTTCAAAACTGCTATACCAATTCAAAATTACCAACCAAATTACAGCATTCCTCCCAAAACTTGAAAAAAAAAACCCTAAAATTTTATGGAACTAGAAAAAACAAAATGAAACAGAATTTCCAAAGCAATCCTAAGCAACAAAGGCAAAGTGGGAAGAATCACAATTCCAGACTTCAAAATAAACTACAAAGCAACAATGATTAATGATTACATGGTACTGACACAAGAACAGACTGGAAGGCTAATGAGATCAATGAGACAGGAACAGAAATAGAATGAGGATACAGAGACAAACACAAACACTCTCAGTCATCTGATTTTCAACAAAGGGACCAAAAACATTCACTGGAGAAAAGACAGCTTCTTTAACAAATGGTACTGGGAAAACTGGATATTTACATGTAGGAGAATGAAACTAGACCCATATCTGTCACCCTATACCAAAATCAAGTCAAAATGGATCAAGAAGATGAGTATCAAAAAGGAAACATGAAATCTGCTGGAGGGCAAAGTAGGTAAAATGCTGGAAGGTAAAGGGATAGGAAAATATTTCCTGAACAGAATGCCAACTGGATAAAAATAACTACAAGAATCAACAAACAGGACTGCATCAAACTAAAAGCTTTCACACAGCAAAGGAAACAATCAACACAGTGAAGAGACAGCTCACAGAAGGGGAGAAAATTTTTACCAGTGATGCCTCAGGCAGAGGATTAACATCTAGAATATATAAATAACTCAAAATAAAAATCCACAAAATAAAAGAGCCCATTAAGAAATGGGCAACTTAAATGAAATTTCTCAGAGGAGGAAGCAAAAAATCCATATGAAAAAGTGTTCAACATCTCTGCTCATCAGAGAAATGCAAATCAAAACAACACCAAGTTTCTACCTCTAGTGAAAATGCCTTACATCAAGAGCTCAACAAATGTTGGCGAGGCTGTGGAAAAAAGGAACACTTCTACACTGTTGGTAGAACAGCAGTCTGGTGCAAACATTATGGGAAGTAGAGTGGAGAGTCCTTAGAAAGCTGAGAACAGAGCCCCATTTGATCCAGCCATAGCCTACATGCCCGTCAATGGGAAACAGAATGCGGTATTTACACACATTGGAAATTATGCAGCCATAGCAAAGACAGATATGAAACATTTGAAAGAAAATGTTGCCACCTTGAGTCAATAATGCTCAGTGAAATGGACCAGACACAAAAGATCAGATATTGACTGATGTCTCTCATTAGGGATCGTCATAAATCCATGCACAAAAAGACAACATAAGAGAAAGCGAAGGAAGAGAAGTGACAGACTGCTAGGAAAAGGGAGAGACACTGAGAACGGGAGGGGTAAAGGGTAAGGAAAAGTTAAGAGGAAGGAAAAAGTGTTTGAAAAGAATATATACAGGCACAAATTCCTAAGCTGTATGTCATTATTAACATGTTATTGAATCTATAGTTCAAGAATATTAAAAAGAAAGGAAGAGGAAAAAGATGCAAAAGTTTGCAGTTTTGCCAGAAAGAAAGGGACTGCAAAGTTGGGGGAAAAGAATACTAATTGTTAGAGAGATTTGCCTTAAAAAAATTAAATACTCTGCATCAGTACTAGGGGAAAGGTGTCTGAGCACATCTCAGGAATGAGCAAGACCCTATTCTTTACCAATTCAAGGGTACAAAGGCGAAAGACTGCTCTGGGCAGAGTGTACCCCAGGGTACCCGACAGGGCCAAAGAGGAAAGTATTTGCTAGAGCTCTGTTATCCAAAAAGTTCAGCCAATCACATACTTGGAGGTGCTGCAGCCATGATTCGAAAGGACCAGACTACTGCTCAAGCCAGTGGCAGACTTTGGTGTCATTCACGTGGTTTTGGCTTTGTAGCCAAGCAAAATGCAAGAGTTGTGGGATCAGGAAGCCTTCCACCCAGATTTCATAAAAAGGCTTTGAAGGCCAGGCAATGTGCCCCTGCACAGGGCAGTACTTGAAGTTGTGAAGATGAAGCCAAAGCACAATGGAAGAGATCATCTGCTGAGTAAGGTCACCGCGACCAGTGGATGCAGTCTCAGAAAGAACTTATGGAGGCTGCAACCAGAGGCAATGCTGTAGCACTGGGGCTACTTAACCCTTTGGAGCTCACATTTTGCCATGGCTTACCCTGGATGCGGGACACAGAGCTGTAGGATTTAATGGAGCAACAGAACAAATGTTTGCCCTTCTGGGTTCCATTCTTGCTTTGGTCCAGTGGCTTTCTATTCTCCCATTCTTCCAAGTATGGAAAGGGAATGTTTACCCTGTGCCATTGTATGTTGGAATTGTTTTAATTTTTCTTTGATTTCCACAGGTGCATGCAGATATGAGTTTGCCTGGAGACTTTGGACTTCAACTTCTTTAGCATTGGTAGAACTGTTAAAATTTTGGTTAACTCTCAGGCACAGACTAAATACATTTTTACATAAGGAGGTGGGGGCTGGGGGGGGGGTGAATGTTATGGTTTGCACCTAGAATGTTGTCCAAAAGCTTCATGTTTGGAAGGCAATTCAATCATGGGGTCAATCCACTGATTTCCTGGTGCTGTGAAGAGGTGAGGCCTGGTCAGAAGGAGAGAATCACTGGGACTTGATGTGGAAGGTGCAGATCACCGGGACATGACCTCTAAGGCAGTATGCTAGCTCCACCTTTCCTCTTGCACTGGGCCTCCTGTCTTGCCATGCCATGAACAACTTCTTTGGTTAGGCCTCTGCCAAGCCTTTCCACCATGGCTGGTTGCCTATGAATGCACTGAGAACTCCTGAAACTGTAAGTTAAAAAACAAAACAAAACAAAACAAAACAAAAAGACACCAAAAACCTTTCCCCCCTTAAGTTGTGAGCACTGGGTATTCTGTCCTAGCAGAAAAAATTAAGTAAGATACACACCAAATATCTCTAATAAAGAAAACTTGTATTTCTTCTGTTTTCTATCATGACCTTACTAATCTCTACTCACTGTTTCTAGATTGTGTTCCCTGTAGCCTATATAACTATTATTATTTTTATCCTTTAACACAAAAAATGTTAATACACTGCTATCTAACTTTGGAGATAAAGAACAACCCAAGTTATTCGCCAACATAACAAAAGCTTGGTTAAGTTCAAAGTTTCATAATTTAATAAACAAAATCCTTTAGATGTCAGATCAAACTTCTTCTAAGCTTACCTAATGATCTTGAAGACAGCATCTATGCTGCATCACATTTAAATATTTATTGCCCTGTCAATGCTAACTCTACACATCACAAAACACAATGCTTTTAGCAGTGAACATACAAAACAAAGCTTTGTGTATAAATTTCCAGTAAATATTTGCTGAAGAAAAGAATTACAGATTTTAACAATTTTTTTGGTGATATTTGAGATTGGGCCCAGGGCCCTGTACATGATCGACAAGCATACCCCTAAATCCTAAGCTTATACAATGCCAGAATACAACATATTTGCTAGACTAAAATAACTAATGAAATACAATTTTTATACTGATTTTAATAAAATAAAATGAGTTACTGACCTACACGTTGAAGTGTTTGCTTTAGAACAACAATGCAATTTAGCCCCATCAAGGCCAGTAGAGGGAGGAGGGTGTACAGTGACTCCAGGGTGAACAGACTGTGAACTTTCAAGAAAACACTGCCAAAGAGGATCCTGAGGCAAGGGCTGTGTCTTACAACCCTCGATGAGGCCATCAACAATCTCCATTTCTGTCTTCTTTGACATCAGAATTCTCTTGCAGGCATTTTGGCAGGCATGGTCTTCGGCTCTGTCACAGCAGTATAAACCTACATTTTCAGAACAGTGACTTAGTTAGCTGGGTTTATATCATGCATTGCTCAGAAGAGAACAGGACAGCATTGTGGAACCCATTACTACTTTGTATCCCTATCTGAGGTACACAAGGCCTACTAACTACTAACTACTACTATTACCCTGCAGTGTAGAAAACAAGTGGGCAGCTAAAGTGAACAAGATATTTGTTGTTAGAATTCATCACCATCCCTAATCGTGGGCATCATCCTTACAAAACTGAAAATCCATCCTACATCTAAGAAGTGCTCATGTAAGAGGTATCTTATGTTTGGGGGTATTATAGATCAAAGTGGACTTATTTCCTGCTAGTAAAGAATGTCTAAAAGGGATTATGTTCTTAACATGTAAAAGGTGATTTTTATAGTAATAAGCACAAACACTATATTCTATCATATTCAAAGATAGCATAAGGTTTTATCAACTATATAAATTAATCTCAGTTATAATTTAAATAATATAACAGCAAAGCTGACAAGGTATCAATTTGCTTCTATCATTAACCTCCTTTTGTGTTGGCACTGGGAATCGAATCCAGGACCTTGGGCATGCTAATAAATTTGCTACTGAGCTATAATCCTAGCTCTCTGTCTTTAATTTTTTACAAAGAATCGGAAAATGAAAGAATTCTTTCAACTAAAAGGGCACTCTTATCAAGTATCTTTGACTTCTGAAAACCTGTTTGATATGTATGTAACCTTATTTTCTAAATTCTTCTGTTATTAGCACGGACATTAGAGATGATTATTGTTCTACCTTTAAAACAACTGTGTTTTTTTTCAGCTCTTATCTCTTTTGCTCCATAAGCCCCTTCATGTAGCCTAAACATCAGGAAACACAGATCTGCCTTTTAAACAAATGAAGAATACTTGTGACAAATGCTTCATCCACTGATTTTCACCACACAGCCACAGCATAAAATGCCAAAAGCCTTAACGTTCTGATTTCGATCATGGCCACAGTGCTTTTGAGTTAATAAAAATATGTCTCTCAATATCTCAATGTAAACCAAATATTGGCTTCTGGTTTATAGTCTGTCTTTTGTTAGCCAGTTCTTTAAAATCTGATTATTTCTAGAATAGATGAAGAAATGGGATTCCATGATGTACAAAGCTGAGAATTTGAACAGCCCCATAAAGTACAGGTGCACTGGGAGGTCCTGATTTTAAAATAAGGTCAAGCTCTCTTCTCATTCTTAGACTTTTTTTTAAATTATAAAAGAATTAAGCGCATTGGTAAAAATTTAAGTACTATTGAATTATATAATATAGAACAATTAGATATATGACTAAAAAATGCATCACTTTACACTGTGTTCTGTAATCTGCTTTTTTGGCTTAATTCTTTCTATTGTTGCTAAATTGTTGTTATACAGATGTACCATAATTTTATTTAATCAATATTCTACTGAAGGATGTCTGGGTTATTTCTAATTTTCTTTATTATGCTAATGCTAGCTGTTAAACTTTCATATGCATACATATAACATATTTTTAGATATTTTAGAATAAGTTTTTCTGCTGGATAAATTCTAAGAAATGGACTTGATAGGTCAAAAGATAGGATAATTTGTAATTCTTAATGGTCACTAACTTCCTTCCAAAATACCTGCCCAATACCTGCCCAATGAATTCTTCCACTACCAGACTAGAGAATTCACATTTCTTCATATTCTCAACAGTTTCACCTTTCTTGGCACCTTTTAGCTGTGACAAAAATGTTCAATCTGCCAAATACAAACATCAAAGGAAGTATGGTGTTTCCCAAGTCACCCAGGCTGTAGATAGCTATACAAATGTATCATTTCCCCTTTTTTTCTTTTTCTACTTTTTTCCCCACTTCCTTCTTACAAGGAAAAGAATGTGTTCATTTTACTTACTATCAGTTGGGTTCCTCATTGGATAAGACTGGGTATAATTGTTTACACAATGTATTAGCTGTGGACTAATAGAGGCACAATAATTTTCCACTGCTTTTATTTGAGACGGACCAGGAGAAGAGTCTGTTCGGAAAATGGCTTGGCAGTATTCTCGGCAATTTGTGTGATGACCTGCGTAACTGCAACACACTGAGCCCACTGTGGGGGGAAAAGAGATGAGCTGAAGCAGAAATAGCTTTTTTTAACCATTAATTTATCATGATAATGACAAAACAGAATGTCTTTCTGAATTTGAGACATAAAACCATGTTATAGTAGACCAACATTTAAAATCAGCAGTACTATAGGCACAGTTTGGGGATATTTAAGTCCTCATTGACATAAAAAAATCATTACTCATTAACTTATAGTCCATAGTCCAGTGATTCTCCATAGGAGCAGTACTACCACTGAAAGAATATGGAAGCACATGGAAGCATTTCTGGTTGTTGTGATAATTTTGGGAAAATGCTGTCATTTATTGCAATGGGGGTCAAGCTGTTAAATGTTCTGCAATGCACAGGATAGTCTTACAACCAAAACCACCTCTCAAAATGCCAATAGTGCTGCTGTTGGGAACTACCGAAATAGGCTTCTTCCACATTAGATTTGTGGAGGCTTATAATAAAAACAAAACCAACCAAATAAAATAAAATGCCAAATGCCTCACATTTACTGAGCAGGATCAATAAAAATGAAGAGACACCAAATCATTTAATAAATCTGACAATTATGTGACTGACTGCCTTGTACAAAGTCTCAAAACTTATATACAGTTTAAACATCAGCAAGAATATGCCTAAGTAAGATAATTTTCACTTCATAATAGATAAAATCTTCCCCATCCTGAAAAAAAAATTTCTGAAACTAATAGGAATGGATTCATGTATTAAAAGAAAAAAACTAAGCAGGCATGGTAGCACATGCCTGTAATCCCAGCACTTAGGAGGCTGAGGCAGGAGGACTGCCATGAGTTCAAGGCCAGCCTGGGTTATACAGTGAGTTCAAGACCAGTCTGGACTACTGAGTGAGACCCTGTCTTAAAAAGAAAAAAACGGGGAGAGGGTTGCCATTTAAAGTGTATGAGGAGAGGAAAAAGAGCCACTTGGAGAGCAGATGCGTGAGTTATAATGAAGATCAAGAGACAATCACAAGAGTCTCTGGGAGTCAGTGGAAGGCTGAGGGAGCTGCGGTAGATGTGTGGCAAGAAGATGTTTCCAGAAAGGCGGGTACCAGTAAATACTTCAGGATAATTATTAGAGATGAATATGGGTTTACCAAAATTGGTCTTTAGTGATTCTGATAAAAAGTGATAAAAATATATTAACTAATTTAGGACTGAACTAACTCATGAAGGACAAGCCTCAGAACCGGGGAACTGTTCTGTACAGACTGTACCACTTACGTTTAACCTGACGCCAACTAGCTAACTTACTATGCCTGCTGCCAATGAGTTCACTTTCATTACAAAGAACACCCTTTTATTATTTTTTTGTGAATGCCCTGCTCCATAAAGAATGATTTATTGCTACTATAAACCTCAGCATGGATAAACTGGGCACGGTAGTGAGGGATGGAGGACACAGAGAACAGGCCAAGATGCCCATCTTCTTATTTCCCCATGAAGCTGACTTCGGCACCAGTGTGGAAGACGCAAGACTACATTACAGTCGACATCAGTGAAATCTTGAACTATGTCCCAGTATGAAAAAGTAAAAGACAGTGCTTCTTACCATCTGTTTCTTATTTTCAAGAAAACTTGAACAATTGTTTGTTCAAGTGGCTTTTCCCATCTCTAAGTGCTCTTACTCTTCCTTTTGCTTAGAAAGCCCCTTTTCCAGTCTCCACTGTTCACATCTAGTCCATCCTTCCAGGCCAAGAGATCAGCTAGCAGCTCCAAAAACCAGCTCTGAGCAATGATCCTCTCTTCCTCTGAGCTGCAGCAATTTATCAGTGTGCTGCCTCATATCCTACCAGGTCCTAGAGTTCTTGGTGTACAGGTCATGTCCCCCGTATGTGGTTGCCTGCCCCATACCAAGCAAGTACTCAATGAATGTCTGCTGAATGAACTGAGAAGCAGCCTTGGCCAATGTAACATTAAATAATGTGCATGTACTTAACCTCTGAAAGTGGCCCCATTACTGTGCCATTAATTTCTGCCAGCACACCTAGCTCTGTGTCTGCCCTGGAAATCTGCAATTACGAATGGGGACTGCCATAACACATGAAATGACGAGAGCTTCCCAGAGGAAAGAGCCTCGCAGGATCGTGCCCGCATGTTCCTTCAGATGGCTTATTAACAGCATCAGTTATAATGCCAGGGTCTTAGCAATATTTATAACAGCTAATCACGTTCTGTAAACCATGTCTTGGTCTTTAGACTGTTTGCGTAACCACTGACAATATACTTACTTTCATTTCTGCTAATGCAACTGAAAAGAGCATTCTGTAAATAAGAAAAAACAGAAATCAATGAGACAGAATTTCTAATTTTATTCCATTTTATGTTTATATGGAAATCAGGATATCAAACAATTTAATTTTTTTGTAAGTTGAAGGCTGAGAACACAGAAGTTATGAAATAACCACCTGGGTAAAAAAGAAAAACTTCTAATACATATTGGGGATCAAGATGACCATCTAAGCTATGAGCTGGTCATATCCACAGCAAACAAGTTTATGAAAACTGTATTAATGTGTGAGTGTTGTGCATATGGGGGCTATAATGTATTAATCTCCATTATTTATTATTATAGGATATAAAACATTTTTCGGAAGGCCTAATGTCCTAACAAAGGATATTTAGAAAAATATATATTTTATATAACCACTAAACTTTAGAGCTGAAAGGTCTTTAGACAGCATTTCTAATGGTTCTTAACCACGGGTATGCACTGAAATCACCTGAACTTCCAAAGCCTTACCCTAGACTATAGGGTCATAATCTGGGGGTGGTGGCCAGAAATCTAAATTTTTAAGGGCTTCAAACGTGGTTTTTTGAAGACTTCCTGCGACCACAGCTTGAGTCTGGTCTCCCCACTATTTTACAAAGGAAGAAACCACTTCTTCAGAAGGGGAAAGACACCTACTCCAGGTCACAGAACAAGTTAAAAGCACAGCCTTACAGTTTCCAGAAACCTAAGAAAATACCACCTTGGGGCAACTCCTTTTGAGGAACCCTTCCAATTAGTGGAGGGATTTTTTTTTTTTTTGTACTTTTTTTGAGACAGGGTCACTCTGTACTCCAGGCTGGTCCTGAACTTACTGTGTAGCCCAGGCAGGCCTTGGACTAATGGAAGCTTTTATCCCTCCTCTGTCCTTATTTTCAAAATAAAACTATTCTCTTAAAAAGAAAAAAAAAAAAAAAGGAAAGTAAACCACCTTGTATTTAGGTCACTGTAAGAAAAATAAGAGAAAGCAAGAAGAAAAACAGAAGTGAAAAAAGTCCTTGTCTAAAGCCATTGGATAATCAAGGCTTATCAGCTCTGATTAATACAATTAATAACTGGGAGAGGATGAATTTTTAAAAGCAAAATATTTATATGATCTGAAGAGAAATGAGCGTAGGATATATTTTTAAAAGAAATTATATAGGCTAAACAAAATAGAGATGGAAATCAAACATATTCCTATCACTGAATCAAGATAATTTTGGCTTTTAATTGTAGCTAAATCACAACACAGATAAGCAATCTAGAATTTTATTTCTTTATTTATTGAGACAGGGTCTTGGTCTGTAGTCCAGGCTCATCCTCAACTTACTGTGTAACCCAGGGTGGCCTTGAACTCGTGGCAATTCTCTTACCTCAGCCTCCTGAGTGCTGGGGTTACAAGTGTGCACCATCACGCGTGACTTAATTCCTAGATAGTTTTTACATGGTGCTGAGGTATTGAACCCAGGGCCTTGTACATGCTAAGCAAGTACTCTAACTAGTGAGCTACTCCCCCATTCCATGATCTACAATTTAAAGGACTAGTTTTACTAACACTGAAAATCACCTTCAAAGATTTGTCTTTGTAGTTGCTGAAGTTGTGTATTTATTGGCTCCCCTAAGTAATATTCCATTGTAGAAATAAGCCAGACTTAATTTCTTCACTTAAAGCAAAGCAAAACAAAGAAAAACAAACAAACAAACAAAAAAATCAAAAAGCCCGGGGCCTCATAAATAAGGGCTAAGGAACTCACCTAGAATTCTTTCTTTCTGTAAGAGCTCAAGCAATGTAAGGGAAGTGAAAAAGTAAACAATGTTACTGAATAGTGATCTTGTTTATACTCCTCTTCACCCACATTTCTTTAACTTTGGTGTTTTAGGAATCCATTTATAGATAGCCTCTACTGGGATTCACTGGAACCAGGAACACTTATAAATTATCTAAGTCAATATTTAAAATAACTTGCCACCAAAAAAAAAAAATTTGCCACCAACTCTTTAGTCCATTTTGACTGATGAGTGCAATCTGTATTGCCTTCTCTTTCTAATAAGCTAGTTGTTCCTTTTGGTTTTGACTTTGTGCCTGAAGGAATGTCTTTGTTATCTTGATGGTTGTGCTGGGTTGCACAGTCTGATTTTTATGTGCAAGATTCTTTTTCTTCTTTTTTTTTTTTTTTGAGACAGAGCCTCGCTCTGTAGCCTAGGCTGGTCCTGAACTCACTATGGAGCCCAGGCTGGCCTTGGACTCCCAGCAATCCTCCTGTCTCAGCCTCCACAGTGCTGGGATTACAGGTTTGTGCCATCACGCCCGGCTTATGTGGCGCTGGGGAATCAAACTCGGGTACTTAGCACTTGCTAGGCAAGCGCTTTAACCACTGAGCCATTCCTTCAGCCCCAAGATTCTTCTAACTATTCTGAAAGAGCAGTGGCTCTTAACCAGGGGCTATTTTGCCTCTAAGGGGATATTTGGCAATGCCAGGAAACACACTGCTGGTTGTCACAACTGGGGTATGTATGTGATTAGCACCTAGGACTGCTAGCCTTCCAATGACTCATAGGATAGCTCTACCCAAAAAAACTATCCAAATTAAAATGTCAGGAGCACCAAGTCTGAGAAATCCTGCCCTAGAGATTTAAGAATTTACTCAAGTTGGATTTTTAAAAAATTGACCTTACAATAAAAAAAGTCACTCTGGGTCAGTCTGGTAGATTAATTATCTTGAGGGAGAGAGACACAATAAAGAAAGCAAAAACCTGGGAAATGTCAGGGATCATCTAATCCAACTTCCTTATTTCATAGCAAGTCAGAGATGGAAGCCTAGAAAGGGAAATATCTATGGCCGCTAATGTTCCCTCCCAAACAAAGGCTGGCCAACTATGGCACAAAAACCAAATCTTGTTCACCACTTGTTTTCATAAATAAAACTTTATTAAAGCATAGGCACACGCATTTGTTCCTGTATTTTACAAGGCTAACTCATTCTATATATGCTACAACGATGGAGTAGACAGAGGTCATGGGGTCAACAGGACTACAATATTTGCTATCTGCCCCTCTGCAGAGCCTCTGCCAGTTTCCAAAGAGAAAGGACACAGCTGCTTCCCTTGATGTCACATCCAGAGTTAAGAGAGTTCCCCAACCATCTCTCATTTCTCTCAGTGTTCACTGATAGACCTTTCATGCACAAGTTTGTCAATTTAAGCTAAAACCTTTCATATTTTTACTTAGGGATAATTTTAGTACTAACAAATACCATTTTTACACTATTACCTATTTAAAGAATGTTCCCTCACTCTAATCCACTGATAAATGATGACTTCATCAATGCTGTTAGATCTACCAAGATATAAGCTATCCTGATTTTATAGAATGATCATATCCTCTACTTCGATAAAATATTCCTACAATTATTATATTATCTTTTCACTTCTCAAGCTATTGTTTATTAGTTGGTAGGGCTTAAGACATACACATACTGAGTTAACTTTAGTTTGTTTAACTTTTAGTTTGTTTCTTACATCAATAACCTGGAATTAATTCACAGATCTTTCCAATGTCTGATTGCCACCTGGTGGCAAAAGCAGGAGTTAAACTGAAGGCTTATATCAATATTCACTTGTTTGGAGCCTCTTTTGACTTTTTAAAAAAATTAATATTACACTCAATGCCTTGGACTCAGGGCAACCCTCTTGCCTCAGCCTCTCGAATGCTGGGAGTACAGGCATGCACCACCACGCCTGGCTTATGTGGTGCTGGGGAATCGAACTTGGGTACTTGATGCTAATAGCTTAGCACAAGTGCTGTACTGCTGAGCCATTCCTCCAGCCTGCAAGTAGCCACTTTTAATAACCACTTTCTTTCTCTTCTTATACTAGTTTTAGAGAAGAGCCACAGGCCCTCTGTCAAATGCTGGGAGAAGGTAAACTGTGGGCAAACTTGGCAGAAGAACAGAGAGACTAGAATTAAAGATGAGGGAGCTCACCACACCAACCTTTCTTCTGGTGGTAGAGCCTACAGGTGCACCTGGGAGACAGACTGCTGAGAGTCTGCACCGTAAGCTTGTTGTGCAGGCTTCTTTTCTTCACTCACGCCCCACTGTGCAAGGCCTGTCCAACCCTTCCCATTTGTTCCAAGCCTTGTCTGCTCACTCCTGTGCCCACCAATGTTGAGGATGAAAACTAAACAAATACAGACCATATAAGCCTTGTAAAAATTAAGGGGTGAATTTTGGTATGTTTTACTCAGTTTATAAGACCAAAAAAAGCACAATTTTTGTGAACTGTTACTTAATGCTTTCTATCCCCAAAGTTTTCTATGTAACTAGGCTACTAGTTAAAAGGGGCTGCTCTGTTCCTCTGCCTCAGTAAATAAAAGCCTGCTTGCTTTTCACAAATGACATTTTTCTCACTTTGAAAGTTTTATATTTCATATACTGAATCAGGTCATCAAATGCTAAGTGGAGAGGTTAAATAACTGATCTTAAAAACAAAGTTTTAAAAACATGTACAGTACAGTTTTTCCTTGTGGACTCTGACCATCCGAAAGCATAGATGGCTACCTTATGTACAGGAACTTACTATCTATCATGACCTAAACAAGCGATTCTTCAATTTTTTTTCACCCTCCCAAATGATGTCATGTCAACATTCATTTGCATGTTTCCATTTCCTGTCTTAGGTCTCTGCCACTTCCACCAGAACATGTCTGAGCTAGCCTGCTAAAGGTTGGAAGAAAGACATGGAGTTGAGAAGTGAGTTGACTTAGCTGATGGTATCCTAAACCAATCAGCCTCAGTTGACCACCAGGTGACTGCAGACACATGAGTGAGCTCATCCAGAACTGGCTAAACCTGGCTAAATCAGATCAGAACTGCTTTGCTGCTCTTAGATTCTGGAGAAATAATAAACTGTTGCTGTTTAAGGTATAGAGGTTTGGGATATATGTTACTATATAATACTACTGTCATAACAGGTAAGAGTACTGCACACATTCTCTACTCTTTCACAAATGGGCTAGTTTACAGACTGTTTTAGGGTTTCTAAGTAAGACTACCCTGTACAATTCTACTGTCTAGACTGGAAAAATTCTGTTAAAAGTTGTACTTATAAAGAACCAACTACAGCACTTACAACAACTTTTTGTTCCTCCTTTGTCTTACCTTCTCTGTGAAGACTTCCCCATTATCCTGAGCATATTTTTTTTTCTTTTTCTCTCCAGGTTCCAAAGTGTCTTGTACAGACTTTTGGCAATGTACTTGGCTCTTTGTATTATAATGGCTTATCTGAATTTCTCTCATCTTGAGGACTAGTCTAAGAGTTTCTGGTAGACTGTAGCTAAATGTTTTTATGTATGTGAGAATAGTGCCTGACATACATAATCAGTTCAGTTTGTATCAATCAGTTTGATAATACTGAGCAGAAAAAGTACAACAGATACAAAGACTACTACAGAAATTCCGTTCCAGGAACCCAGAGTTTAGTATTAAGAGACATGTAAACTTAAGAGTTACATTAGAGGGTGAAAAATGTTATTGATAGATAGGAGAATAGGCTAGAATGGGTAGGTAGCACTAGAACAGTGTGTTCCAGGGCCATAAGGAGTTATCAGGGCTCTGGCCCCTCCAGGAACAATAAAGAACAAATACTTAAACCAGCCAGCCTCAGTCTTCCCATCCCCTAGATGCCCTAAGGTAATTATCGAGCTCCCATTGTTTTACAACTCCCATCACCTAAGACTGCCTGAAACTGCCTTGGGAACTGCCCTGCAGGTACTTAAGCAAGTAAAAGTGGTACAAAGGGCTCCAGTCCTTCCCCACACTGGACTCTCACTCCAGACCCCTCCTAGAGCTCTCCTTTAGACTTTCACTTTCTCAATAAACCTCTCTTTCTTTGAAATCTTCCATGAGCTCCAACTGATTTTTCTTAATCAAATAGAGTTCCTGAATCCAAATGTCAGACAATGCCAGCTTAACACCTTGGAGATGTGGAAGACTTACCTTGCCTAAATGAGGAGCAGTAGCTGGAGACACGACTGCTGGGGCCATCCTCCACAAACCTGCCATCTGGGAGGACACTGGCCACAGCTTAGCATGGTCAAACCTCCTGGGTTAGGCCCTATATTTAGGTGATATGTTAGACAAGGCCCGCTAATATCTGAGTATCAGCTAAATGCATGGCTTTTACAGCCAACCAGAGATTTGTCTTTTGGCTCTTGGTCATAGGATTATAATTACACACCAATTACCAAGCGATACACGGCACGAGCGGGCACAGACTGTATCCCTCCCTAGCTCACTGGAAGGACTTTTTCCGTAGTTGTAAGACTTTACACACCAAATCCATTTTCTTCTTAAAACATTTGACTCCCCCTACAATTCTGCTGTTACTGCCCTCTGCACTAGGTAGGTCTGCCCCTACTATCTCAGTGGCCTTCGGTGACTGGCTCCAGGGCAGCTAGTAAAGCACCACTGGGGAAAGTGGCTGGGGGGGGGGGGGGGAGGGGACCATCCATTGTCTCTTCTGTGTGATGGACTCAGCCCTTTACCCCAAGTGTTACAGGACCTACCCCCTACAACAGAAGCTCACCAAATCTTGGGGATAAGGGAGTATTGTGGTTTGGATCTGAAATGTCCCCCAAAAGTCTCACGTATTTGAATTTTATAGATTGTCTATGGAATCATGTGCTATTAGGAGACTGGGGCCTGGTCTGGAGGGATGGGTTACAGGCATGTAAACTGAATTACAGCCATGTAAATTGGATTACAGGCATGTAGTGGGCACTTACCACACCTTCCACACCTGGATCCAGGAGGGGCTGATCACTGGGATGAGACCTGGAAGGATACATAAGCTGCTTCCTGCCTTCCTCAGAAGACTAGTCTCAATTTGCCTTGCCTTGGCTTCCTGTTTGTGATGTCATGAGAAGCTGCCTCCACCGTAACCTTCTGAAACTGTGAGCTAAAATAAACCTTTCCTCCCCTAAACTAGTGGATGTCAGATATTGAATCACAACAATGAAAAAGTAACTAAGACAGGGAGCCAGACTCATCGCCGCTCTCCTCTGTGCCTGCCCCTGTGGGGTCATGTTGACACCTAGGGTGAAGGGGAAGAAGTTCTTCTGTTGGACATCACATGCCTTCTTTTAAGACTATCCCCGATCTGTTTCGAATGTCCCTACCTAAAGATCTACTTGAGTGGAAATATAGAGATCTAGTGCTATTACAATACACAGACAACCTGATGCTTTTTGGGTTAGAAAAGGAAAAGGTTCTTCAGGGAAGTATACCTTTCTTAAACTTTCTGGGACCTAGAGAATACAAAGTCTCAAAGAAAAAGGCCTACACCTGTCAGGAGGAAGTCAAATACTTGTGATTTATAATTTCAGCTGGGAAGAGATAGCTGTCTACATAAAGAATTGATCCTATTGACAATCAAGCAGCTCTGTGCCTTTCTATGGGCTGCTGGCTGCTGTAGAATTTGGAGATCTGGATTTGCTGAATTAGTAAGACCCTTATACCATTTTCCTAAAGGAAACTCAAAGCTAGGGAATCCTAATGAGTACCTGGGAATCACAGCCTCTAAGGGCTTTCAAAGACCTTAAGCAAGATCCTTTGAGTATTCATCTCTCGGACAAACTTTACTGAGACTCAGCCTTTGGCTGTAGGGTCACTGGCAAAATAAGCTGAACTGACTATTTTGGCTCATGCTTTAGAGCTCAATGAGAACAGAGGAGCCACAATATACACTGAGTTTGAATATGCTTTCTAGTACTACATGCTCATGCAACATTTAGGAGAAGGGAGCACAAGAGAAAATAACAAGTGAGTAAGACATAGGAAATATGAAGGAAGATACAGATCTGAAGATAGTCTTTATAAAAGAAGGATGAAAGGAAGAGAACATTTTGGATTAAAAAAAAAGGATGTTTGTATGGTAAAATTTGTCCAACTTGAATAGAAAAAAAGAAAATGACAAGAGGAAAGAACAGGAAAGGTACAGAAGTTCCAAGCCATGTTGCAGAAGGTGAGAGATGAAATGTACAAAAATCTGTATGACTATACTGCTTGTCTTGCTCTGTGTTGGTTTTGTGGCTTACGAGCTATTCTTTTAAACTTCTTTGCTACCCACAAATAGCTAAAAGGCTAAAACACTGATTCCATCCTCAATTATTTCCCCTCTAACCACATACAAGTCAATGACTGACCAGCCAGCCTTCAAATACCCTTAATCCTGGCTGTGCTTGTTTCTATCACAGCAGCTAAGGTGGCCCCGTCAGCAGACAGTAACTTTAGTGGATTTTGGACTCACCGACTGGAATGGTCCTAGAATACTGCCAAGTTCTAGACTGGATGCTTGCAAGGCAGAGCAATATGTGTAATTCTTAATAGATATTGTAGTACCTATATTAACATCTCCCAACAGGCAGAAACTTGGATTCAGGTCATCCACCAAAAGGCTAAATGGCTACATAACCTGACTATTACTCTGGGCTTGGCAACCCAAGTTCTTAAATCAGAGAATGGTTTCCCACACTATCTACCTGGTGGCTTCCTTTTGCAAGGCCATGGCTAATGATCATCCTAGTGTTAACTTTTGGGTCATATATATACGTAATGCTCTGTCTAAATTCATTCCTAACAGAATTGAGGCCATCAAGCTATACATGGTACTATGCATGTAGCCCTGTATGAACCAACCTTTCTACCCTCCGCTGCTGGACAGCTAGCCTCTGAAGGAGACCTCCTGACCCTAATATCACCCATTCGCAGCATAAAGCAGCCAGACAGATCAGTGTCTCCTTCCTCTTTACAGAAAGAGTGGTCTCCTCAGAGGGGGATAGGACAATAGACTACAATGCATAGGATGCACTAGATCAGGGTGTCCAACAGCAATTAAGGGCTACCATGGCCCTTCGTAATGGAGCAATAAGACTTAAGTAGCTAAGCCAGGCAGCTTAACAACATTTGCCATCTCAGGAAACCACCTGAAACTACCCAAGGAGAAACTGCCATGTGGGTAGCTGAGCAGATAACATCTTTATAAAGGCTCTAGTCAGTCCTTCACCCTTGTGGGATCCTCACTCAAGCTCCCCCCTCATTATTTCTCCTCAAGAGCTTTACTTACTCAACAAACCTCTTCTTGCTTTAAATGTTCTGTGAACTCTGATTATTATAAATCAAGTCAAGAGTTCCTGAACCAGGACATTTGGCAACATCAGCAGTGATGCTGATAAAGCATGAAAAGGGTTTAGAAATAGCAATCAACTTATGTGTAAGGAAGGACGAGACAGGCAGGAAAAGGTTTTTAAGAGGTACCATCTAAGCTGGAATTTTAGGTAAAGGCACCTAGGAGTTAAGGGTAGTACTATGTTGTGACCAGCTTTCTTGGGGGACATGAAGTGGGTTGGGGGAGAGACAAAGTTCTGATTTGTAACATTTGCTCATGTTCATAATATAAATACTTTCACCCATGGCTAATTTCAAGTAACATGGCTTGTAAACTTATAAATAAATATTTAATAATCAGTTCTTCCAGGCTATTAGGAGCTGGCTCCAGTAAGCTATGGATGGGGTATATGAGAATGAATTTGGGAAGACAGAATTTTAGATAGAACAAACAGCTCTACCTGAACTGTAGCAGCTGCTCAACTACAACTAGCACATAAAACAACATGGTCAACCTGGGAAATTATAGGTAGCATGCTGCTGAATGAAGTACAAAGAAGGGGAGAGTCAGTGACCAGCCTGAGGAAATCTTAGTATACGGGCCCGAGGAGCATAAACTATATACCTTGTAGGGGAGCCACTGAAAGGTTTTAAGGATGAAAGTCTTTAGTGAGATCACTCCAGAAGAAGTGGTGACAGTAGTTAAGAGGAGAAAATTTTGTGCCTTAGAAAAGCTGTTTATGCTGCCACTGCTATAGTCCAGTAAAGTGATGTAACGGCCTAAACTAAGCAATAACTGAGGAAAGACCCCAGACTTAATATATAATCAAGAGGCATATTTTAGGGCTTTTGGAGCCACTAATTTGTGAGAAATAGTGGAAAGAGTAAAGAGTAAATACATTATGTTTTAATTTACTATGCCCAGGAAGATTATACTGCTGAAACCACACAAGAAATTAAGAGAAATTGTAGTTTTTTTGTTGTTTCACAGTGTGTGTGTTTGTGTGTCAATCTACGATGTTTACAGATGGAGAGTGGGTAGCAGGGGAGGCAGAGAACATAGGCAAGGTCATCAATTTGGCTTACTGAAAGAAATCAATTTTAGTTGACTTGATGGCTGTTTCTATGGAACATTAAAATAAGTCTCTTTAATGGAGATTCAGGAGCTCAGAAAGAGGCTGCATATTAGGTTCTGGAATTGTAATAATAGAGGAATAATTAAATTTATGGGAGTTGGACTAGGGATGCAACTCAGTAGCACACTGCCTAGGATGTATGAGGCCCTGGGTGTGACCTCTAGCACTGAAAGAGAGAGAGAGAGACAGAGAGACACAGAGAGAGACAGAGACAGAGAAATAGAAACAGAGAGATAGAGAGGAAGAGAAAAGTAAGAGGAAGAAAGAAAACTATAGGAGTAGATGAAATTGCCTAATAGGAAAAACTCTGGCCCTTGGCCCCTGACTCTTGGCCTAATATTAGAACAGGTCATAATCTAATCTGACTTCATGAGATTTCCTCTTGGGGAAGATCTCATTTAGGTGACTTCAGAGACAAATGAACTAGAAAGAAAATATACTAACAGCAAGGAGGCTAAAAGTTACTACCCTCCCCAAACTTCAATATCAAGATGATAAAACAACATATAGATCAGAAGTTTTTACTATCTGAAGCCAGTACTGCAGGACCTAATAGGTTTCGCTCTTTTTGGAGCTCATCAGCTGCAGGTAACGGCTTAAGTCTATTCTGATACGGCATACCTGAAAAGAATTTTACCATTTACAAAGCCTTCTATTCACAGTGTTTTATTTACTATACTCTAACAACTCTGGGAATTTCTTCCCTTAGTTTCCATTAATAAAAACACATTTCATATTTAAATCCAGCAAAGTACACATTATTTATTTCCTCTCTCTCTCTCTCTCCCCCCCCCTCTCTCTCTGGAGATTGAACCCAAGACCTCCGAGCCACACTCCAGCTCAGGGACAATACCGCTGTTAAGAGCCTAGGCTGCCACCTGCCATATAAAATGATCCCTCTATTCTTAGAATCACTATGGCATGGAAGCACAGATTCAATCACAGTGAAACTTAGGAGGCCTCTAACTGTCTACTATATATTCTGGCCTGGACAACCTGTCCCTCTTTATCTTTAAGTTAGACTTCATCCTTTTCCTTTATGCTACTGATAGTAAATCTAAAACAGAAGTTGATTTGAGAAAAAAAGGAATAAAATAAAATACAAAGAAATCTTTACATAAAACATTTTACTGTGATGTTTCCCAAGGATACAAGGTAAAGCCTGTATAGGTATACATAAATGTATACCAAACACTGGCATCATAAGGCAGAACAGTGGATGGTAAACTACCATTTATGATACAGGGGTTAGAGGAGAACTACATATACATATTTACATTTATGTGCATAAAATATCTCTGGTAATTTTAGGAACTTGGGGCTATGACACAAAAGGTAGGATAAATTTTACTATATACCATTTTAAGTTGCAAACCATGTGATATCTAAAAAATAAAATATAACTTATTCCTATACCCTTGAGCTATATAATTAATTGTGTGCTGACAGGTGCTATTGATAGACTGGGCCTAGAACTGACAAGAGTGACATCTTTTGTGTGTGTGGTTCTAAAAGCCCCTGTTTAGAAATATCCTCAGACTTAATTTTACCTTAGCATTGTCACAGCAGAGCTCTGCAGAAGGATAATATTTTACTTGTACTAGCAGCTACTTAGTTTAAAACTTAGCTTCTTTAAGATTAAAATAATAAAGTCCTCAAATAATACCTCCTACTGAATTTTCTTCATAGCTTTTTTTTTTTAACATCCTGAATGAAATAACATCAAATAACTGAACAGAAGAAAGGCAGGAAGAATAGAACAGAAATGAAAATGATTATTTCTTAAAAGAATATAAAGAAAACCATAGAGAAGAATCTGAAAGAAGAAACAAATACATTTGGTGGCAAATTTGCAGCACTGTACTTTGATGGACCAGGCAGCAAATGGAAAAGCGTTTCTAGTTTGGTCATTATGTTAAGACCATAGCACATGCTTATTAACACCAGCACCCTGAAAGGATGAGGAAAGAGGACTGAAAATTTGAGCCCAGTCTGAACAATTCAGCAAGACCCTGACTCAAATTAAAAAAGATGTAGCTCAATGGGTTCAATCTCCAGTACTGACTAGGACTGGGGGTAAGGGAGGGGAGAAGAAAAGAAAAAGAGAAAGAGGGTATGTATAATAATGTCTGGCATTAAAGGTATGCAATGGATTCATGAATTTCAAGTGAAAATTTTATCTCATCATTTTGCTGCCATTGCTAGGCCTCTGGAAAGTCACTAGCCTCATATCATCCTCATGATACTTAGTCTGATATTCCAAGGAAGAAAATAACTGTCAAGCAAAAAATCTTTGAGACCCATCATTTATAGCCTGAAGAAAAGATTTCACAGCTAAATTGTGCAAAAAGACTGCAAAAAAACAAAACAAACAAAAAAACCCCAAAATACCCCTATACTTTACCTCTCATGCTGCATGGAAAACATGAGTTCGTGATTACTTTCGTTCTAGCTTGTCAACCTGCACTGTATGTCCATGCCAAGGTTAATACCCAGTATCTGATTATTGGTACTTCCATCATTCTAGCTGCTGAATATTATGAATATGCTTTCAGGTAATAGCATCACATACTCATGAACTTTATTAGCCCTAACCAATACTTTTAGGAGAGCTAAGGAGCCTGTATAATGAGCATGCCCACAACACTTTATCTGTGTGAGAGTTACAAGACTAATGATTGACTCTGGTAGTTACTTTACACCAAAGCGGAGGACACCCAGTCAAATAGGTATAATTCTTAAAGAAATACTCTTAAATACTGAAGAAAATACTTTCTTCTCAGGTATTGGTTAAAATAAGCTAACTATACAGTTGAAAGAAAGATCTTTAGTCAGATTTCCTGTTTTCTGCTGAAATCCCCTCTGTAATATGTGAATGCGGCTTTTGCTGGAACATTTCCAGCAACAGGATGTTCTCCTTTTTTTCTTTTTTAAAACATCTAATTCTGTCCTGGGCACCAATTTAAAATGTCGTATCAGCATATGGGTCCTTCTCTTCCTATTCCCTAAAGAAACAATCTTGCAGGCCTATCTTTTTCTCTTTCATGAGTTTTCATTCACTCTCAAGGTTACTTCAAGACTGTGTACATGACATCTTCTTTCGTCTTTAGTCCTGTATTCCTAACCACCTCTGATATATGGTCTTTAAAGAGAGTCTAATCCTCGATATGCTTCTTTAACCCACACTGTGCAATTTTTAAAAATCCATTGTTTATATAATCTATGTGCTTTAGCCACTGTGTGTTTTCAAATTCACTTTTGAGTTTTAAATAATTTTCTGTCCAGCACAGATCTTTCAGAACTTCCTCTGGAGAAGGACCAGAAAGGGTTCAGTAATAGCAATTCTGTTTTGTTCTCTAGAAATAGCTTCATGTTGCCTTCTTTCTTGAAAAATGTTTTTGGTGGATATAAAATTTTGGATTAGCAGGCTTTTTCTCCCCCTGAGAATTGTTTAAGTATTATTCTACTGTCTCTGGCTTCCTCTGTTGCTACTAGGAAAACTGCTCTTGTTCTCTTGACTTTTATTCTGACTACTTTGAAGAATTTTTGGGCTGTGATATTTATAATGTGTATGTCTTGGTTTTCTTTTTCTTTTTTTTTTTAACCTGCTGGGGTTGACTGACTTCTTTAAACAGGGCCTCTCCTCACACTTTTTCTTCTAGTACTTCAATTAGCAGACTTTCTCACTCTGTCCTGTCTTTCATCTGTCAACCTCATGTCTCTCTGGGTGCTGCTTTACCACGTAACTTCTCCAGTTGTACCTTCCAATTTGCTTTCTTTACTCTATCTAATCTGTTACAACCATTGTGCTTTTATTACAGTTGTACTTTCCTTTCCTAGAAATTCTTTTTCAATAATGCTTTTTTCTAAGACTTTTTTTTTTTTTTTGAGATAGGGTCTTGCTCTGTAGCCCAGGCTGGTCCTGAACTTACTATGAAGCCCAGGCTGGCCTTGGAATCACAGCAATCCTCCTGTCGCAGCCTCCCGTGTGCTGGGATTACAGGTGTGAACCACCAGGCTCAGTTTATGTGGTGCTGGAGAATTGAACTCAGGTATTTTGTACTTAATTTAGCACTTGCTAGGCAACTGCTTTAACTGCTGAGCCATTCTTCCAGCCCTCCATGACTATTTTATTTCTTAAACATTTAAAACATTTCTGGTCTACATTTTTTTTTTTTTTTTGAGACAGGGTCTTTCTCTGTAGCCTAGGCTGATATTGAACTCACTATGTAGTTCAGGCTGGACTAAAACTCACAGTAATGCTCCTGCCTCAGCTTCCCACATACTGGAATTACAGATGTATGCCACCAGGCCTAGTTTATGTGGTGCTTGGGAATTGAACCCAGGGCCTTTTACTTGCTAGGCAGGTGCTCTAATCACTGTACTATTCCCCCAATATCTGCATCTCATAATTTTTATTCTATACTGTAAATCTTTTTAAATCTGATTCTGTTCACTATTGTTCCTGATGGTTCTTGTTTGATGAATCTTGTTTTCTAGTGAATTTTGTGATTCCTTTACTGCCCAATTGCTTACTTTGCTTAAAATTTTATCCAGGGAAATCTCAAGTAGTCTGGAAAAGGTTAATTCTCCTAGAAATAATCTATGTTAGCTTGTCCCAGGCATTGAAGAACCATTACCATTTTAGAGTTACTTTAAATAAATTCTTAGCTTGAGATTTTAAAAATAATTAGTATGTAGGCTATACATTCAAGTGAAGGGCAGCTTACAGAGTACCAATTTTCAAAGGAGACAAAATTAAGTTTTGAAAGGAACAAATTTCCTCATAGCCCTCTGGAAGGGGGAGTAGGTGAGCATATTTTTTGATCACCCTACAGCTGTGGTTTTAGTCCTACTGGAATCCAAATTTACTGGTACGAAGAGGAGACTTCAATTAGATTTTCTCCTTCTACTCCTCCTCCACTTGTTTCTCTTTCTCTTCTTTTTTTTTGGGGGGGAGAGGGGGTACTGGGTATAAGTCAGGGCCTTCACACTGAGCTATATCCAGCTCTTTTTTCTTTTTCTTTTTAATTTTATTTTGAGAAGGTGTCTCACTAAGTTGTCAAGTTGCCCATGTGGGACTTAAACTTTCAATTCTCTTGCCCTGAGTGTTAGGATCACTGGCATGCACCAAGATACCATTAATCAGAGCCAAAGGTTCATCCTAAGCTCTCAGCTCCATGAAGCTACATAGCTATAAAAAGCTAGTACTTTTACTTTTCTAAGTTTGTTCTTTCATTCATTCTTTCTTCTTTTTCCTTCCTTCCTTCCTTTCTGTTTCTGTTTCTCTTTCATTTTTGTAGCACTGGGGATTGAACCCAGGCACAGATAAAGTCTTGCTAAGCTGTTCAGGCCAGACTGGAACTTTCAATCCACTTCCAAAGCAGGTGGGGTAAAAAGCATGCGTCACCATCCTGGCTTCACTTAAGTTTTGGCCCCAGCATTCCACATTTTCTTTTCAGTAAATTAAGCTACCTTTTAAATTATTTTCACTTGGAGGATTGGTCTGGGTACCAATTGACCCTACTGCTACAAAGAGAAGCTGTATATAGTGCTTTCAAGCACAAGAGAATAGTAAATATACACCAGAAGACTTGGCTTAAAATACTGCAAGTAATTATTTTATCTCCTTGAACATCATCTACTATAGTCAGTCCATCATAACAACTGCTATTGAGAGATTCGGGCTTCAAATATGACTTATTTGTGAATACCAAAGTGTATCACTATCATCTCAGTTCTAGGCCTGACATCCTTTTTTCTGCTAAGTTTCTAAGAGGAATTTCCTTCTTTCTTTCTTTCTTCTTTCTTCATTCGTGTTACTGGGGATCTAACCTTCACTCCGAAATATAATCCCAGCCCATTTTTATTTCTGATTTTCAGACAGAGGCTCACCAAGTTGCTAAGCTGTCCTGGCTGGGCTTGAACTTGCAGTCCTCTTCCCTCAGCCTCCCAGAGTGCTGGGATTGAAGGCTGACATTGCTACTAGGCTGGCTACGAGTAACTCTGAGGATATAAAATAGGCTTCATATAGCTAAGAGTTTCAGCTTTTTAAAATGTTGGCATTGCTATATTAGTCTCCTTCTACAGAATCTCCATCATTATTTAATCATAAGTTGAGACTCAAAATGCCAGGACTGCAGGGCCTGGTGCCACTCTGCCCACCCACGCAATCCCAAGCCTACCTTCTTTTCCCTCCACATTGCCATGTACATTTTTGCTAATAGGTCTTTGATCCACAGTCTTCTTAATCAAATTATACCCATCTCTCCAGGCCTTTCTCTTTCTCAGTTCTCTTCTGTCTCTCAGCATGCTTGCTCTGCTCACGGTTTCCCCAAGCCCTCATGTCTGCAGTACACATTTCAATTACACGTAATTCATAATTAGAGACATAATGCTCCAGCTTTTAAAGTTAAGCTATTAGAAGTTGCTGACCTAGAATTCTAACCTAAGTCTTACTCCAAAATTGTGTGCTTTCTAATATATAAAACTGTCTCCCAGTGTTCAATAAATACTGTTGATTCACTTTAAGAAAAAAAAAAATGTTGTAACACCAGATGTAACAATGCTTTACATCTAACTGGTATCTTAGGTTGGTTAAATCAAAACAAAATTTTAAATGACAGTAAGCGTTATCTATTTAAATACATTTCCCAAGAAATTCCCTCAAAAAGAACTCATAGCCATTTTCTAATAATGGTAGTTAGTTCATTCGAATGTAACTACCCACTCTTTGTATCACTGACTAAACTACATCTGACCATCCTGTAGAGTAAGTGCTACTCCTAAAATTTTAAGCCTATAGTAATAGCTCAAACACACAAAAATTCACTCAAGGGATCACCCCAGGACAAGGATACTAAAAGTCTACTTTTATAAACTACTCTTATGTTAACTACCACTACAGTAAAATAAGTTGTATGACGGAAAAGTCAAACAATTTCCTTTATAACAAATGGGCATTATCTCTAGTGTAGATTTCAACAAATGACAGTGACTACTGTTCAGAGTGTATACTGCAGAATACTTTTCTTGCATTAACATACTCTCCTCTTTTTTAGTATATGTGCTGCCAAAGGAAGCATCACCTCTCTTTTATTTTTAAATAATACTTTAAAAATCAAACTGATTCTTGAACCACTTTCAGTAATTTGTTGTGGTCAGTTCCCCTCCCCCCCCCGCCCCCCCCAAGTACTTGGAATTGAACCAAGGGCCTTCAGCTGAGCTACATTCCCAGGCCTTTTTACTTTTTATTTTGAGACAGGGTCTCACTAAGATGTCCAAACTGGATTCCTAGATGGATTAGTTCTTCAATGAAAATAACAAAGGTTTTTGTTATATAAACTTTTAGCAAAAGGTTGTTCTAGGTCAAATAACGGAGGATAGACTGGGAAAAACAAGCTGTTCTTAGGATTTCTATCATAGGACAGTGTTTGTCTCTCTTACCTTTCCTGTCCCGTCCTTCATCAACACAAACTGGCAGCTTTCCTAGGACAATGCAGAAATCCAGACAAGAGAAGGAAGCACACTAAAATAATGGAGGACAGGCTACAGGAGATGGACAGTGTCAGACATCATGTGGGAGAAAAGAAGGAATTATCAGTTAGCCACTTTGTCCAAAACTGGTCATTTCAAAGGTAAAGAGATAAGGAGAAAGAAAGAGAGAGGGAGAAATAAAAGAAAGAGACCTTTTACTTCTTTACAGCAAGGCTCCTTTCAATAAGCACAGAGAAGAGCTGCAGTTAATTTGGAAATTTGTCTTCAGAGAATTATATGTAACTTAGCAAAATGTACAAAAAAAGATAAATAAGATTCTTCAATTTAAAAATGCTGATATATAATTACAGATTTTTCAAAAAGAAAAAAACAGAACTTTAATCTAAAAGCAGTTAAGAGAATTCTTTTCCTCCAAGAGAACGTAGATTCTTATAAGCAAGAGGAATTCCAATGTTCAGATGTAAAAACGATGAATGAGCCAGGTGCACTTAAAGCTCCATCACCCCAGGGCCTTTCACGATGAAAAATTAATGTGTTATATTGAACAACAGAATCTAGAAAATGAACAAAGTAGCCCCCCAAAAGTACCTTTTGACATCAGGGACAATCTGTACACATTTGCATGCTGTAAAGTATCTCCTCTCCTCCAGCTCTCATATGTCCCCCATTTAGATACCATACTGCTTGAAATCCCTTTTTTGGGAAACATGAATTCCTGATTTAATAAGGTATTTGTCACTGTATATTTTATTTCCCCAATGCAAGATGTTAGTAAAGTTTGAAGCTTCCTCATGACAAAAACAGTTTACAAAAATAGGACACTCAGAAGGTCAAGAGATAGGAAAAGGGGTAAAAAAGGATACAAAATCTAAGAAAAACTATTTCATAATCAGGTATCAGTTGTGTTGTTAAGAAAACCTTGTAAATCCTTCTAATGTGAGATTTAGGCATTTTTAAAAATACTTTGTTTCAACAAAAACCAATTAAGGTTAGAACATTTCTAACAAGATACATGACATTTTTGTCAAGAATAAATTATCTGCAAGATAAAAGGCAATTTGTGAAAAATTAATTCACTTTGAAAATTTAAGAGATTTTGTCAGATCTTGAAACATCTGAATAGCCTGTCCAAAGTTGTTAAATAAAATGCGTACCTCATATTCTTTTCTGCAAACTTTGGAAATATCATTCTTTGAAGATGCCTAAAAGTCAACAAATTTCTCCATTAATTAATGACATACACTATTTAGCACAGGGTGAAAAAGAACACAAATTAGTACATGTCAATTGCTGGTGTAATATTCTTTATTTCATCATGGAAAACCTGACATTCAAATATTTACAAGTTCCTAAAATACAACAAGCCTCATGCAGTATCTTTAAAATAAACAATACCAAAGGACCTATTCTGCATGCTAGAGCTTCATTGTAACTTTTATGGTTTTAATCTCACATAATAACATGGCTCTTTTGTTATGTAGGAAACTAGATGGCTTTGAAGTCAATGTAAATCAGGACTTTTTGTTTTTAAGCTGAATTTCACTCTAGCAAATTTTCTTGTGAAGCTTTGCCACAGAAAAATGTTCTTGTGAAGCTCTGCCAGGCCACTTATATTTTGCTTTTTCTTTAAACCTTCCTATTGCAAAGCTCTCACACTGAATGTACTGGGCTGCTTTCCTCAGAAAAGAGCCATTTATAAGGGAGGGTGCAACTGAAGAAAGTAAGCCAGGCCATTAGCAAAAGTTATTTTTATGTTAGTCTCTTAATAAGCTTATGAAAATATTATCCCCTTTACAGATGAAGAAAACAATGCTCAGAGAAACTCACTAAGTTATTTACCACTCTTAAGCAACACACTTCCATGTAAAATAAGCCAAAACCAACTCGTTGAGAGGCAGTGATTTTTTCACATGTCATCAGTCTCCACTTAGAGACACAGTTCCAGAGCCATGGGCTCTGACCACCTGATTCATTCCCTCATATTCTGTCACCTAGGCCCATGCAATTTAGAACAAGACAGCTGAAGAGAATGGGAGGGCAGGACGCATAATGAGCTAGTAACCGCTTTACTTCCCACTAAGCCCAGTGTACTTCAAACTATCTATCACTCAGCTCTTCTCAATGCCTGGAGACAGAAGCATAAAGCTGGGTCAAAAGCTGCCCAAAGAGTGTTGCTCATGCTATAGTACAATGGTCTGTGCAGAATCATGTATCAAATACTCCTGTCCGGAGAAAAAGAAGAGAAGCCTTTCCAGTTATAGTTTCTGGTCCATCTAAACAACCAGTTTTCCAACGAAGCTTAGTCCCATCACTTGGCGTGGACAAGCCGAGAAGCCAGTTTTTGTTGTTGTTTTGTTTTTTTAATCCTGAGGTGCCACTAAGCATACAAGTAGTGAGAAATAACTTAGGGGCCTAAACAGAATTAGGCCAGAAATACATCAAATAAAAGAGAAGCCACAACTCACTGCAGGAGTCACTTCCCATGGGAGCAGATGGGATATGAGAACACGCTCAGGGTAAAACGATGAAGAAACAGAAGGGATGATGAAAACAATATAAACCAGTGGTGTCAACTGCTTCACCCAAGCACGTGCGGCAGTCACATGAATAGCTGCAGTCACTCAGCACTGACTCAGCATGGCCACAGATAAAGTATAAAAGGCCTTGAGTTCTATGAAATTTTTTCTTCATATAGCAGAGAGAAAAAAAGTTTAGGAGAAGGCTGACAGTCTTACATGCAATGGCCATTACTGCAAAAGCAACAAGTCAAAAAAGGAAATAGTCTATGAAAGAAATGCTAAATTTGCAGTTTCTGTGGGCCACTTCTCCAAAACGATGAAGTAGTTAAGCTCATAACATGTACACAGCTAAAATCTACACTGTGCTCCATTAGCCAGACCGCCAGGAATTACCTGCTTGCATGCCTGTCGACATTCCAAGGCAATAGCCAGCTCACAGCAGCCTAAGCCAACCCAGCCGTCAGACTTCTTAAACACACCTTCAAAACAAAATGGTCAAAATTTTTAGTCATAAGTAGCAACAAAGTTAAACAATACTCCAAACTGCTTCATGGATACCACTAAAAAAGTGTCTGTGGGAAACTAGCTCACACAGCAGGGTCTCAAAATTAAGCCTCTCTCTTTACCCTCTCTCTCAGATGCTACCAACCTTCTTCCTCAGGGTCTCACCAGAGTGTCCTTTTTTTTTTTTTTTCTTTTCCTTGTCTTTAAGTAATTATCACTTTCACATAGGTTAGTATTGGTATCAGAAGACATACAGACTAAGGGAGAGGACACTTATTATTAAACTACAAAAAAGAAGCAAAGTTTCTGTCTTACCAAAGAAACAAACCAATTGTGTTTGAAATATTATATAGAATAGCATAAAGCCCATGATCCTGTTTTAAAACTGGTATTTAGAGGCTGGAAGTATATCTTAGTGGTACAGTACTTGCCCAGCACAAGCAAGACCCAGTTTTGACTCCCTGCATGAAAAAAAAAAAAACATTCCCTCCCAAAACACCAAAACAAAACAAAACAAAAACCCTCTGATACTTAGAATATGCAGGAACAATTTCTGTTAGCCTGGCTTAACTCCGATGGGCACACTTGATCATGGGCAAAATTACTATGTACTATTTTGTATCAATTTATGCACAGTAGTAATTTAAATGAATTACTGTGAAATCAAAGATTATATAATTGTAAAAAACCTTTAAGTGTATTTTTTAAATCTTTTTTGTAACCACAAATGTCAACACATTACTTCTAGTATAAAATCTGGAGATATAAGAAATAATTATGAAAAGAGAAAAAGCAAGTTTGCAGGGATGCTGCAAACTCATTTCCTTTTAAAAAATGTCTTATGCTACTTCCATGATCTGCAAATTCATATTTACATTAAATTAGATTGTTATTTACATTTGAAAAACATGGCAGGGATTCAGGGCAATAGGAGATACAGTTTTCCAAATGGAGTTAGAACTTAATACAATAAAGAGAAGTACTCTACTAAAAACAACACAAAATGAACAAAAATAGATGTTTTACAGATAGACAAATGTCTTAAAATCTAATTGTAAATCTCCCAAATTGATTAAACACAGACCACCCAAATTTCAAAAACTGACTAAAAATGTTCTGCATTATATCTGTGATTTAAGATATATATAAATACCAACAGGCATCCATCTACGCCCACTGCCTAACAGATTTTCCTCTGAATCACTGGGTCTTGCTATTCAGAATCTCTTATATGTCAGAATTATGAACAGAATCCATACAGGTCACAAACTCTGTAAGCTATTATACATAATACAGTATCTTGCTATTTCCAAGTTTCCAGAGGTCTGAGAAAATACTAAATTATTCAACATGTTTTTACATTTAGAGTCCTTACCATGTACAATATGCTATGTTTGACTTCATGTGGAATATAAAATTACAGATACACAAAGAAACATGACTTATCTAATCAGGGAGACTACAGTTTGGCAGAAATGCTGTGTGTGTGCATATATGTATGTGTATGTGTATGTGTAAATTTCGGGATAATGAGTAGAGAAATTAGTAGATGAAACGGCAAGGAGATAAGCAATTTCAGATAGGCAAGCAGCCCAATTTGTTTGAAATACGTACTTTAAACAGTGTGGGAGCCTTTAAAGTTCAGAGATAAACAAAGCATATACATTTTTCTCAAGGCATTGGCTATAACCAGGCTGGAAAATGAGCTTTAATTCTAGAGGATCAGGGATGCCAGATTATGGAGACTTAGGGAGATTTTTCCAAAGTCTATCCTCTGAAGGATTCTTTCTAAAGAAGAAAAGATGGGCATAACATGCTGAAACAGCAATCATAAGACTATTATACATTCTATTCCAAAGACTAGCATCAGGAATAGAGAGGACAGATGCAAGACTTTGCAAGGAGAAAGTCAAAGGAACTAGACAGAAAAAGGAATCAAAGATAATTTACGAGTTTCCAGTCTAGTGGCATTCATAACACGGACAATTATGTGTTTCATTTTGGGTTTGCTTGTCAGATGCTACTTGGATGCAGAAATCCAGTTAGAGATGTCCTTAAGTTACAAGCAACAAATAAGATTTGAGGGTTCCCTTTCTACAGCTGATTAGATAAAAGTTCTAGAAAGGAATGACATTATCAGGTTGAGCCTAGAGGAAGAGAACAATGCACATAAGAATAATCAGAGTCCTTATGACAGCTTATGTAAGAGAAGAAAGGTGACAGAGTAAGGTTGTAAGAGCAATGTGAAGCCATAATGAGGTAGTGGTAAATAAGACCAAGTACTACAGGGAAAAAAAAGGACATGAGAAAAAGCTATGTGATGTAGGAATCAAGGGATTTCGGTGATCTTTCAAGACCAGTTTCAGAAAAAAAGAACTGGAGATAAAAGCACAGAGTTACGAATAAACAGATGAGAATAAATTATGTATTTAAAAATCTGGGTGTTGGAAGGAAAGGGTAAGAATGCCAGAAAACCAATTAGGTTGCACAATGGCAACAAAGACCTTACATTCAAGAAATAAGTTAAAAAAATGTAAAGTTACATTGCTATTGCTTACCTGGCAGAGATGAATTCATACAACTCCAAATTTCAACCTGAAATTGTAATCACCAAAAGGCTTTCATGCAGATGATCAGTTTCTCTATATAATAATTTATTTCTACAGATATTATGCACAGTTAATGATAGCTGGGCCCATACAGTCAATGTTTCAGGGCTGATTGCATGTTATTCAAGAAAGAAAGGGCTGGAGGAATACCTCAGCAGTTACAGTGCTTGCCGAGTACTAGAGTTTGATTCCCAAGCACCATTAAGCTGGGAGTGGTGGCACATGCCTGTAATCCTAGCAGCTACTGAGGAGGCTGAGGCAGGAGGATTGCTGTGAGTTTGAGGCCAGTCTGGGCTCATAGTGAGCTCAGAACCAGCCTGGACTACAGAGTGAGGCACCGTCTCAAAAAAAAAAAAAAAAAAGAAAAAGAAAAAGAAAAAAAAAGAAAGAAAAGAAAGAAAAGAAAAAATTAGAAAACTGAGATACAAAAATATCACGTATTCTTTTCCCATTTTCTTATCTAAAGAGTACTAAGGATGAATCTGATTTCTCAGGATACTTATTAAAAGCACTGTTTCCAGGGCTGGAGGAATGGCACAGCAGTTAAAGCACTTGCCTAGCAAGTGCAATGCCCTGAGTTCGTTTCCACAGCGCCACATAAGCCAGATGTGGTGGCGCTTGTGTATAATCCCAGCACTCAGGAGGCTGGGACAGGAGGATTGCCATGAGGCTGGACTACAGAGCGAGGCCCTGTCTCAAATGAAAAAAAAAAAAATTAGAATAAAAGAAAGTGAAAAAACGAAATCACTGTTTCCAAGCACAGACAGAGACATACGTATTTGCTGAATGACTTAAGAAAAAGTCATACATCAATCAGATAGGTTTTATCATCAACTTTTTTTCTCTCCCCCAGAATATATGCCATTATAATTACAGAGGTTCTTTCATGCATGCTCAAGCATCTTGGTCTGGCCCATAAGCATCCCAAACACTGAGGGCAGAACAAACACCAGAGACAATTCAGATGATAAAGCAATACGTCTATGGTATACCAGAAGATGAAGAGATAGGAAAAATATTTCACAAAATTTTCCAAATTCAATTTTTCAAAATCAAAATAAATACAAGTTTAGTTATTTCAGTTTTCATAAAGTAGTTAAATATAAAAATGAAATTATAAAATACTGATAAAATGCAATAGCAAAATTCAGCCAATAGAATAGATTTATATTCAAGATTGTATTTAGCTCTGTATCCTAAAATAGATAAAGATGACAATATTCTATCTAGCAATTTGTGTAAAAATTTTTTTCTTAAAAACCTAACCCCAACATTTAATTAGATCACAAATCAATTATGTATAAAAGTCTGCTAAATCTAAATATAACTCAATAGATGGTGGCATTCAGACAAAAACTTCCATAGTTAAATAAGACTTACCATTGTTTCTGGGCAATAATCTGGAGCTCGTTGTAATAAATGTTTTAATCGAGACTCACTTTTTGAGGAGAAAATCTACTTGACCAAAAAAAAAAAGATTCTGTAAGATTTTTTCCATATAAGAAATTATTAACAGGTGAAATTTATTATTCCATTGATATATTAGTTACTTAAAATATTTCCAATTCCTTTTTTTTTTTTCCTGAGACAGGGTCTTGCTCTGTAGCCCAGGCTGGTCCTGAACTCACTATATAGCCAGGCTAGGCTTGAACTCAGGGTAATCTGCCTGTCTCAGTCTCCTGAGTGCTGGGGTTACAGGTATGTGTCACCATATCCCGCTTACTTATGTGGTGCTGGGGAAAGGAACTCAGGTATTTAGTGCTTGTTAGGAACTGCAGAGCCATTCCTACAGCCCCTCAATTTCCTTTATAACTGGAAAACCTTTGGAAGGATCTAAATTAAGCTGAGAGTCTGGCAAATGATCAACAAAGATCAACTACATTTAAAAAGTCTATATCTTTTTCTATCAACTGAAGGTAGAAGAAACAAGGCTATCTATTGAAGATGGGGCAGGCAAAGAAATTGAGAAAAGGAGGAAAATATTAAATTTATTCTAAACCATTCTACATATTATTTACAGTCAACTGATGACAATTCAAAAATAAAATATGTCATATCCTTGATATTGCTAAGGATTATTTGTGAAGAGCATCATAGCACATGAAGTCTCCACAAAATGCCATTATATAGAAACAAAGCATCTTTTAATACAGATGCTAAGCAGATGACTAGGCTCACTCATCTGGCTACATAAATCACTTCCATAAAGAAATTTAATTAATGCAATTATAACCTAGTGTCTTAGTAAATTATATAAATCATTACATACATTAGACAGATCTCCATTGTTATCAAGAAATAACTGAAACTGGAAAATCCATGAATACTAAGGACAGTGACAAAAGATTTATCTCCTGTTATTTATGTAGTAGTCTTTTTTCCCCAAAACTACTGACTGTAATTAGAAAATAACATGAGCTAGAAAATCACCATTTTGCAATCTCTGGCTGATTACTGAGGTTGGCAGGAGAGAGAGAACATGTTAGTCAGCCTGCACTTCGTTTCTTCTGGGAGTAAGTCTAATTCGGCCATTTAGTGTGTGCTGCCTGGAGATAAAAGACACATTCAATATCTGTGTAACTAGTATTAAAAAATATACCTCAGGACCTATCTGCTTCTCAATTAGATAAGAACTTGACTAGTGAAGAATGTCCCTTATTAATGTGGCCACAGAATTCAATAATTTCCTAAATTACAGAATTTCTATCATTCAAGATTTTAGGAAACTAGACTTTACCTGCTGCAAGTGTCTCATTATAAGACATCTCTTAAAAATCACTCATACTGGAATACCAGTTGAATCTGGAATGTCCTCCAAGAACTTCATGTATTTGAATGTTATGAATTATCTACGGATTTCACAGGCGGAAAGAGGGAGAGCCTGGTTAATTGCTCCAGCTTATCTAGAAATCCTCATTTTCCTCTTGTGATGCTGTCAGCAGTTGTTCTCCGCCATACACTTCCTACCAGCTGCTTATGAATGGACTGAGATATCCTGAAACTATGAGCTAAAATAAACTTTTTCTCCCTTCAGTTGTGAGATATTATGTCCCAGCAATAAGAAAGTAGTAAGATACTAGTGGAAAAAGCAAGAATTAATAAAGTGAAAAGTCAAGGAAGCAATGCTTTCAAAAGTTGCAGAACTAATTTTAACTTTTCTTGTATGACATCATCAAGTGGCCGTTTTTGCTTTTGAAAGCTTCTGTTCCAGCAATGAGTTTGCAGAAAATTTAAGTTAAAATAATGGCCTTGACGTGTCACTGAACATTACCTATTTCTATGAGCTAAGACACTGTCATGTGTTATAATCAAAGTGTCTTGCAAAATCTTCCTAAGTCCACAGTATTGTGTGAGAGAAGATACAGTCCCAATTACGTAGCTCTCTGTTTTAGAAAGTGACAAAATCCAGAAATTACTAGAAAACTTCAAAAAGTAATTGATACTATTATTTTTTAAGTGCTAAGGCTAGCTAACACAACTAAGATGATGAAAGAAAGGCAGGACTTTATGAAAGTGGAACTTACACAAAAAGATTCAGCCAGAAAAAATTCAAATCCACAAAAAAATTTTAAGACTAGGTCAATCCTTCTTCCTAAGTCTCTGAGCGCTAGGATAATAGGTATGCACCATCAAACCCAGCCTTTACTCTTATTTAATCTGAAACATTTAGGTCTTCTTTCCCTAATAACTTGTATTTTTCAAAAGTCCAAGCTGTTGTTTTGAGGAATATCTCTCAACACGGATTTGCCTGATTGTTTTTCTCATGATTCAGGTTACATATTTTTGGCAGGAAATCTTTTGTAAGATACAATGTTCCTTCTCAGTGCATCATGTCAGCAGACAGGTCAATTTGTCCCATTATTGATGATATGAACTCTGATCACATGGGTAAGGTGTTGTCCAACAGATGTTTCCACAACAAACTCAGTCTACATAATAGATTGTCTCTACAATTATTATCAAGCTTACCTGTTCACACACATCACGACACATTTGGTTATCCTTCGAATGATTACAACATGTTGGACCTAGGGAGAAAACAAAATCTGATGGTGTCTCACTGTTAAAAAAAAGTAAGATGACTAAGCTATTAGAGGATTAAATGAATTATATATTCAATAGATACTATTATTCATTTTAAATCAAGGACAAGGACAGTGCAAGGCTTGAACACATGGTCACTGCCCTCAAGAATCTTACACTCTGAGAAAACTGTCATGTAGTAATCATTGCTACTATTTACTGTGTGCTTTCTGTCTGCCAGAATTTTGAGCTTGTTTTAATGCATTATCTTATTCAACCCTTACAATAACTCTATGGATTATTTTCTATTATCATATCAACTATACAAAGTCAAATGATTTTTTTTAAATAATGAATTTTGCTTAGATCATGTTGAATTTGAATTACCTATATAATACTCTGATGGAAATTCCAGTAAGTCAGAAATTGACAGGTAGGAGGCTGAAGCAGGAAGATCTCAAGTTTGAGTCCTGCTTAGGCAATTTAAGGGCTTAGTGAGACTGTGTTTCAAAATAATTTGGAAGTTATCACCCTAAAGGAGGTTTATGGAAATGACACATCCCACCTTCTACTGGGAAGTAAATTGAATATCAGATTCTATATCAGAACAGCATCTAAAATATGAGGTATTACAGGGGAAAGAATGAGATGCCACAGTTCGAGAGGGAGCTCAACTCTATAGGTAGTGGCAGTACAGGGAAGAGCAGTGTCATGTGCCACTAGAGTCAAGATAAGTCAGAGACTGAAAAAAAGAAATGGAGTTACTAATAGAAGCCATCTGGTGAACCGATTACAGGTAATTTCTGTGGAGCCAGTAGAAGGAATGAATGATATTCAGAGTAAAAGGAGTAGAAACATCAACTATCAACTAGACTCTCAATAAGCCTAGAAGTGTTAAGGAGTGGGGGCGATTACACATAATTACGGGAAGATGCAGAAGAAGGAGCTTCCATTTCAGTTTTTTAAGACAGGGTCTTGCTTTGTAGTACAGTAGACCGGTCTTGACATCGACATGTAGCTCAGACTGGCCTTGAACTCGTGGCAATTCTCCTGCCTCAGTCTCCCAGATTGCTAGGATTACAGGCAAGCATCACCACACAAAGCAATTATCTGGAGCTGGGGAATGAACTCTAACCTCGAGCTTCTCAGGCAAGTGCTCTAATCATGAAGCTATGCCCCCAGTCCCCTCCCTTTGATTCTTAAAATTGAAAAAGAGTGACACATACCTGCAATCAATCTTAGCACCCCAGAGGCAAAGGTGGAGGATGGCCATGAGTCCAAGGCCACTCTGGGCTTCATACTGAGTTCAGGCCCAGCCTGATTCTTTGTTTAAATTCACAAATTTCAGATTTCCATTTCCTCCCAAAAAACATAAATACTAACAACAACCAAAAATAGCCTCTTTAACAAATAGTGCTTGGAAAACTGGTTAGCCATATGCAAAATGAAACCTCTTTCACCCTGTACCAAAATTAAATAAAATAGAAAGGAATCAAAAACCTAGATATTAAAACAGAAGTACTAAACTACTAAACCTGCTGGAAGGTAAAATAGTAGAACCCTTGAAAGTATGGGCACAGGCAAGGACTTTCTCAACAAAACACCTATGGCACATGTGATAACACCCAGAATCAACAACTGGGATTATATCAAATCAAAAAGCTTCTGCAAAGCAAAGGAAACAACAAAATAAAGACAGAACAGACGGAATGGGAAAAATTTCTGTCAACTACTCCTTGGACATAGGGCTATTATCTAGAATACACAAAAGAATTTTTTAAAAAGTAGACTCTCCATAATAAGAGACCCAATCAAAAAATGGGCAATGGAAATGAGCAAACAGTTCTCAGGAGAAGTACAAATGGCTAATACATGAAAAATGTTCAGCATCTTTAGCCACTAGAGAAACAGAAATAACACTGAGGTTCCATCTTACCCTGTAAGAATGGCTTTTATCAAGGACTCAAAAGACAACAAAAGGTGGCAAGGTAGAAGAGAAAAAGGAACTCTTTTACATTGTCGGTGGGGCTGTAAACTGGTACAACCACTATGGAAATCAGTATGATTATACCTCATAAAACTGAAAATAGGTATCTCACTTGACCAGCTATTAACTCTTCTGGGTTAACTCTGCAAAACAGCTAAAGACATCAACCGTAATATATGCATATTTACGTTTACATCAGCACAACTAACTCATAATAGCTAAGCCTTGGAAGCAGCCAATACACCTATCAACAGATGAATGGATGGAGAAGATGTAGTATATGTGAGCAACACCTAAGGTAAGAGTGGAATATTTTCATATGGTAATGGAGATTTTTCAATTTTGCAGGTTTTACCCTCCATATGTGATATGGGACAAAGGAGAAAAGGGGTAGGGAGGAGTAACAAAGACCACATCACAGCAACCTGCTTGACCCCAAACCAATCACCTTAGATCTTACTGGAAAGACTGCATTCTGCTTGTAGGAAAAGACAGAGGGAGGAGCTTGCAACACAGAAATAAAAATCTCCACCCACCATGTTTAGGTGCATACTCCTCTACCTGTTTGGTTAAGGAGCTCACTCTCTATGCAAAGAGTAATGAATCTTACACTCCACGCTTCCACATCCTTCCCTTCTTAGGCAGGTGAATCCCGAGAGCCATTTACAACAATTTAAGGTGCCAGGCAGGGATATGCACACCCAAAAGAAGGGAGGCCCTTGTAGGTAGAGAGGGAGATGTGCACCCATCTCAGTTCATAGGTGTCCCCTGCCCAGCGAGGTCCAACTTCTTGTGGAACTGTGAAAAACCTAAGAAGTTTTACATTGGAGACAGTAAGGATGACACTGGAAGAAAAAGACCACGGCTGACATGGTAACTTCATGTGCATGGAACAAGGTAGGAAAGACTGATCCTATGGAGTACTGTGTTGGAAGTTAGGATGTCCTTGGTTACTGGGGCCTCAGAAATGGGAGTCTGCAATAATCCCTAGTATAAGGGGTTGAGCATTCTCCAGGAAACAGACCCAGAACCAAATGGTTAGAGGATGAATAAAAATTCTAAGCCTAGGAAAGGACTTAGTACATGAGATACCTCCAGGATGAAGAGGTTGAGACTATCTCACAGAAACTGGGTACACAAGAAACTTCTATTATGAGAAGCTGAATGTCTCAGGGGATCTTGGTTGACCCTTTGTGTGCAGGGGACAACAGTGGGGTGTGATAGAAAGCCCCAGCTTTGTTTTGTTTAGTTTTGTTTCTAAGACCATTAAAGGTATTTGGTTATAACCATTCTTTTTGCACACAAAGCCCAAGAGTCCTAGGCAATGAGATTCTGAAGCAATGGGATAAAAGCTAATAAATGATAACATACTTTAATTGGAATCTAAAAGTGTCTAAATAGCAAAGCTGAGCTAATACATTTTATACATTTTGTTTTGTTTGTGTGCCGTTAATTTGTGTTACTGCAATTGGTTTTGGGCATGGGGGTATAAGGCACAGGGGAAAAAGCCCCTTCATGAAAAATAAAGCCACTATATAATTGGCCATCATGAAAGAGACTTCTCTAGTCCCCCCTAATTAAGAGAAACATTCTTTGTTAATAAGTGATATACACAGATGTGTTAAACAATGTACAGTTTGCAGCTTTATCTGAAATTGAGTTTGTTGAACTAAAGTTGCATAAATATAAATGGGTATATTTGTGGTTACAATATTTTCTAGGTTAGACGACCACAAATTACTCCTTAATTCTTATAGAAAGTGCTACTGAAACTTGGAGATTTGTTAAATATAATTACATGATTGTAATTATATTTCAGAGTCATAGATTCTAAACTTTACCTCAAGGTAAAAGAATCAGTATTGTGGCAGGATGTATAGACATGATCTCTAGGCCTTAAATGTAACTCTTGAGAAAACTGATTCCTCAGCAAAACGGTTTGGAACAATGGCTCTACTTAATTGGGTTTTCACAGGGGATAATTGGATCAAAATGCTGAAGGTTTCTGTAAAAAATGGACCTGCAATGTTTGCAGCTATTTAACTGGCAATAGCCATGGGAAATAATTGTCTTCCTTCAGTGAAGTGGACATTGATTCTTGTAGGCACTGTTTTGGGAAATGTCAAAGCACGTTGCATTAATTAAATATTGTATTTATTAGAAAAGGATCACTGTTTGGGATGTTGCATTTATTCCCTTTCTATTCAGATTTTTTCCTAATGTTTTTCCTTTGGTATGTCTGGTAAAATTAGAGAAATACAGATAAAATTCCAGGCAGTCTTTTTGGGTACATATGACAGCCTACAAGTGCTTGGGCAAGACCTTTCCGCAGGTGCATGCAGCACAAAGGGAAAACAGCACTATCACTTGGGATATTTCTTTTTCCAGAGAAACTAAATTTGCAACCATGTGTCTGGACACCATCTTTGAGAGGGGTGATGATCACCATATTTAACAAGAAAGCAGCTGTCATCTTGGGTGCCACCATCTCTAGTGAGGCAACCTGCTATTCTGAGGAAGGCATCAATGTTCAGGTTGCATGACACACCATGAGTTTTATCATCTATGAGCAGTAAAACTACAAAAGGTTCACTGGCTAATATTCATGTTCTCAATTAGTTCATATTAATAAAATATTTATTTTTCTTTCTAGGTGGGGAAAATGGGAAATTAAAAGGTCAAGCAAAAGCCATAGAGAATTGGCCAGCCACAACAGGCTGTAAAAGCTATTCTGGTGACCTAAAAATTTATGATTCCCATTCACCTGTGATGTGTTCTCGGTTTATAGAGACAAGATAAGAAGCCGAAACTTTGCAGGGAATAAAAAAGAAAGAAAGAAAAAAAGATTCTCTCCATGTAACTCTCTTTGGAGTCAGAACTTAGGTCTCTTTTCCATTTTGTCTTCCATAAAGCTAAAGGGACTTCTCACCCAGACATTCCCTCTTCAGTTCATAGCACATCACTTCTCGCCTAGTGACCTGGTGCTAATTTTGACCCAGAAAGGGCAAATTACTGAGACAGGACCTGAAAGAGTTACTCCACCCCTTGCTCCCTCACCTGGTTTTCTGTCTGTCACACTGTAAGCAGCTTTCCTCCAGCTATGGCTCTGTCATGCACTTCTACCATTGCCAGCCACCCATGTATGGCCTGTGACCTCTTGAAACTGTGAGCTAAAGTATTTCCTTCCTTGAATTGTGGGTGTTGGGTATTCTGTCCCAACAGTGAATAAGTAACTAAGACAGAAATTAGTACCAGAGAAGTGGGGTCATTGCTGAGACTTTACCTGACAATGCAGTTGTGTTACCCAGCCATCATCTTGCCCGAAGTCCCCAAAAGCAGACCTTATCACTCCACTAAACCAAGAAGACAACACAACAACCTCTCAAACTTTGCTTCACTGCCCCATATGAGGTGCCCCTTACCTCTCCTACAGCAGCAACATTATCAAAAATACATGCTTTGATTCACAATTCCAGACTAAGAAAGGTCAAACTCCCTTTTACTCATGATTCCCTTTTACCTCTCCCTCCAACAGGACAGTATGACTAATAATACTGTCCCTGTTCTGAGACCTACCTGACTAAAATTCACTTGGATTCTGGAAAAAGGCTCATGACCACCATGTTTCTCTCCCATTCATATTTCAAGGACTTCATCCATACTCTCTTCTCATCTTTCCTGATATCCCACAACCCACACAACCCTTCTAGGTCTTAGTAGATATGGCTAACTATGGCTTCAGGACTCCTCTTACCAGACTTTACTTCCACTCAAATTCTCTTTTTCTATCTTCATTCTTATTTTTGAGGTCTTCTTTCCACCCTCAGTCCTTTCGCTCCTGAAATTCCCCCAAGTTTAGTTACCAATTTCACACCCTCAAACTTGTCCACTCTTTACTAAATCAAACCAATCCTCCTCGACAGTCCCAGGGATGCTAGATGTTATCTCTCATCAACAGAAGTGTTTACCAGGCAGTACACTCTCAGTTCATTTATGGCCACCATAAAGACATCCATAATTTCTAAGCTCCACTTCAATTCAGATTTAAAATCAGTAGTCCTATCTACCCAAAACCTTGCCAGTATGTTTGCTTTACAACTACTTTGCCTATGGTGGTCCCTCACCCATCTACAACTATTAACCAGTTTCTCTTTGCTCTAACATCTCTTCCACATTGCCCTACTTCTCTAATATCCCTCTAGGACTGCAGGGGATCAAATGTAATCTTACTCTATCAAGATTAATGCATAAACTATATGACACTCCCTCATAAACGTTTTAATTCCCTTATTTTATATAAGAAACTACTATCACTGGTCCTCTCATCAAAGCCACACATCAACAATGCTTACACCTAACACCCACTTCTTTCAGTCTCTAGTCCCCTTCTTTACAACAAAACTACTATCACAGCCAAACATACCTTTCTAAACATTCACAGAAAACCATGTCAACACAGTAATAAACTCCCTGGCCACACAAATGGAACTAACCAATGTCTGTACTTACCTATTACTCCCAATCCCAACTCCAACAGGATCTCCTAAGATTTCACCCATTCTCAGTAGGAAGCAGCTTTTTAAAGGACAATGACACCCATTTTCCCCTCCTCTTAAGGAGTCAAAAATGTGAGGAAAGAGTTCAGCAAACCCCACTGGGGACAAGTTAAAAACCTACCGTAGAGAATGTTGCTCAGCTCTCCTGTCTGATCAAAAATGAACGCTGACTAAAACTTAGCTGCGTGATTCTTCCCTCAAGTCCTATGGTTTCTGAGAAACAAAGAAACTGAACTCAACCATGAAAGGCTGGTCTCTACCCTATCTCTTTTTGTTCAATCACCTTTACCTATACTGCTAAACTTTTAACCCCATGTTTCCTGGCTTCTTCCTCTGGTAGGCTCCTTGGTTACGATTATATTACTTCTCTCATTTGGTCTGATTTTCAAGTTTTCAATGCCCTGGCTCATTAACCCGATTTTCAAGTTTTCAACACCCTGGCTCTTCCTGCAGCAGCCTGGATAAGCCTGATCTCCCACAAGATGTCACCCTTCCCCAAGAGGAAGCAGCCAGACAATTACGTTCTGAACCACTAACCCAGCCCCTAAACCGTAATATGTCCTCTTCTTTTAAAAATTTTTTTATATAATCACAAATCTTGCAATGTAAGTCCAAAAGCATGTCCCCTAACACCCAGAACTTCTTCCTACCTCAGTCCCTGGGCCCCTAGCTGTCACTGGTTCAATGGTCCATAATGTGACACAGCTACATAAATGCACCAAGAAGTCTTTGGCCTCATAACAACACTAACACAAACCCTTTCTCTCCCTATCAATGCACAATGTACCAAACACTCTCTTGCTAACAGCCCCGATCCAATGCCCCCACTCCAATCCAAAATGCACATTCATCTTTGTTTCCCTTCAAATCAGTTGCGTACGCATGGCTCATTGAAGCCACCTTTCTGGCTCAACTGGTGTCTCACTGTTCTTCTCAGCAAAACCTTACACTATTACAAGCAAGGCTTCTGTTATGGTTTGAATCCAGAATGTCTCCCAAAAGCCTCATGTATTTGGATGTTACAGATTATCTTGGATTTCATGTGCTATTGGGAGGTGGGGCCTGGTCAGGAGGGGTAGTTTATTAAGGGTGTGACCTGGAAGGAGATACTGTTGCCTCAGCTTCTTGCAAAGCCTGGATCTTTCCTCCTGCAATATTGTGAACAGTTTTTCTCCAGCTAGGCCTCCTTCAGACCCTTCCGACATTGTCAGCCACCCATGAATGCACTGACAACTGTGGATCTGTAGGCTAAAATAAACCTTTTCTCCCAAGAGTTGTGGGTGTTCGGTATTGCCACAGCAATAAGAAAGTGACTAAGACAGCTTCTAAACTTGATACTAGAAATTGTTTCTCCCAATATGACACAGCCTATCATATAGTTCAGTTTCATAAAAGATTATTGTGGAGCTTTCTTTCTTACACTAAGCTACAGGAAAAGAGTCCTTTCAAGTTTAAATTTTAAACTCTAAAATTCTAACCAAACTCTGAAGAATATATAAAAATTTCACCTGGGAGACTGAGGTAAGAGGATTCCAAGTTTAAGCCCAGCCTAGACAACCTTAGTGACTTAATGAGACCTTGTCTTTAAAAAATGTTAAAAAGGGCTGGGGAAGTAGCTCAGTGTGAAGGCTCTGGGTTCAATCTCGCATATTGGAGTGGCAGGGGAGCTAGGAGGAAGGAAACTCGTTTCAAAGAAAACTATGTGACCTAACTGTTAAGTATGCAAAGTACCTTGTATTGTTCTTACTTTCCAAGAAGGTCTATTTTGAGAGAGGGGGCAAGCACTCATGAGGCTTCCTCACAACTTCCCAGACTCCTCTGCACTGCTATAACAAAGTACCCCGTCTTCTAAAACTGTTATGCCTCCAGCCTCATTTGAATGTGAGTAAAGGTAGAAAAAAGGCTCCCCTGCATGATACTGACACGGTCTTTTGAAGTGCTCTATAAGTTGGCACTTTCTACTATCCTCTAACACAAAGGTCATATGAGGGCAGAAAATCCAGCTGATCTTGAGAAAAGATAACTCAGAATAACATATGGTCCCAATAAACACAGGCTTAACAAAAAATAAACAATCTGGCAGACAGGAGTCAGATTTGGGCCTAGGGAATTTTGAAAAAGGTTCTTGGAGCAAAGGTCTATTTAAAACAGAAACACAAAATGTGGCATAATTAAAATTAAAATTCACAACAACCAATGGTTTCGTTTAGAATACAAAACCCTTTTTCTCCTATTTAATGATCAAGGTCGCATGTACATTTAGAACTCCAAAGTTCAATTTTTAAAATAATTCTTTTTTTTAACTAAACTACAACATTTGGAAAATAAAAAGAAAAAAACTGATTTATATTCCCACTGTTCTGCCACAATCTCTGTTGACATTCTGACATATTTCCTTTTAGCCTTTCCAAAAAGCTTTTTCTGGTATTTCTGACAAAGTAAGATGAAAGAAGGCAGCCTGAAGTCTTCTGGTAATAACCCCTTTCTCCCTTTCACCCAAGCATTCCTCTATAATAGTACATTTCCTCCCCTGAGAGAACTGCCATCCTCCATGAACAAGCTGGGAGCCTCTCCATCACATTTTCCACATTGTGTTCTTAACCTTAGTCATTACTGTATCAGTCTACATTTTTCTTCCTTTGAAACGATCCAAATTAATAGAATGTTTAACCACTGCATATTTTTTGAGAAATAAGCATCTATAAATAACAGCAATTCATATGCCTTTATCAAGGATGGGTAAGGAATTCAGACACAATTACTGAGGCAATTAAAGGTCTTTATCTTTTTTAGAGCAATTAAAACGGATTAAGTGGGTCATCTCATTAAGCTATTATAGGAGGAAAAAAAAAACCTTGCCAAGGCCTAATGAGTTCTACAAGGCAATAAATGCTAGAAATGTCTTGCTTTTATAACTTGGTTCTAACTAGTTTTTTAAGAAAAATAACTTAAAACTGCTTTTTCTCATGAAATGGAACTAAATAAAGGTAAAATTGTTCAAAATAAAACCTAATATTGAGACAATGAAAATAAAAAGCACAAATGTTACCCTCACTAAAGGCATAGAAGCCAGGTGTATTGGTGCATACCTGTAATCCCATCTACCAGGAAGCTAAGACAGAAGGAGCGTTTGAGGTCAGCGTAGGCAGCTTATCAGGACCTTATCTCAAGAACAACTGTAGGATAGTGGTAGAGTGCCTCTGGGTTGAACTTCCAGCATCGGTGGAAAAAAAGACATACAGATGTCATATCTTACAGTCTTATTCCACAAGTCTGTGATTATAAAATAAATAAAAATTTAAAAATTAATGTGTGTTTATTACAAAAAGGAGCTAGTGTGTCTAGAAATATGCAAGCAGAATTATCCAGTAATTTGAAACATTAAGATTTGGCTGCTGGTTTAGGCCATGTGTGTTACAAAAGATAGGCAAGTAAGCCAGACACTTGCAGAAGAATACAACTTCTAAGATAAAACAGCATTTGAAAAAACAAATATACACTGCAATCTAAATATAAAAAGTATAGAATTATAGGATTTTTGAAGTTAAAAAGGATTTTAGCTTAGAAGCTTCCCAAAAGCTGGTAATTCAGTTTGGCTACTGCACAGCCATTCTTGTTTTTTAATGAAAAATATTCCCTTTAATTACTGTTTTCCTAAAGAATTACTAAAACAGAGTATCTATCTGTATCCCCATTCCACATTATTGAGGAGGAAAAACTAAATCTGAGCTAATATTTAAAAAGGGTCATTCCTTTAAAAAGTACATTATTTTATAAAAAATTAATATTATTATTTTGGTTTTACAGGACAAGGTCTCATTATGTAGACCAGGTCATCCTCAGCCGTGAACTATGCAGCCAGACTGGCTTCAAACTTGAAATTCTTCTGTTTCAGCTTCCTAAATATTACGATTATAGTAGTGTATCAAGAAGCCCACCTCAAATCTGATCTTATTAAACTACTTTATTTCTTTCTTTTCCTTCCTGTCTATCTCTCTCTCTCTCTCTCTCTTTCGAGACAGGGTCTCACTCTATAGTCTAGACTGGTCCTGAACTACGTAGCCCAGGCTGGTCTTGAACTCATAGCATTCTTCCTGCTACAGCTTCCTGAGTGCTGGGATTATAGGCCTGTACCACCATGTCCAGCTATTATGTAGTGCTGGAGAATCAAACTTGGGGCCTCACACTTCCCAGGCAAGCGCTCTGATCACTGCGCTACATCTATAGGTATTTATAAACAGATATATGATTTGGTTTCTTTCTAAACCATGTGCAAGCTACAGATACCCTCCAATGCTTGTCTCATACTGTGCTGCTGCCATACTAACTATATTCATTCAATTGTGGCACAAAAATAGCTAATTCTGAAAAAATTTAATAGAATTTTCATATCACTCTTAATCAGATACTTAATGGCTTTTTGCTATTCCAGCTGTAAATTTTCCAAGTCTTTTTCTAGCCTTCCCTAAACTTCAATTACTTTTAGCAAAAAAAACTGTAAATTGCCTGGAACACAGCCCTCTGTCTGAAATGTTTGGTGTCTGCTTCTTGTTGAACTATTATATAAATTCTATATATCTCTCAAGGCTTAAATCTTACCTCAACTTTTAATAAGAGTTGTGTTCTCCAACTTCAGGTCATACTGATTTTTTTTTTTTTTTTTTGTAGTTGTTGTTAAGACCGTGGTCTTCTAGGGGAAACTGGAACCTTTAACACAACTCTGGTCATCTCGCATTCTTTTGGTATCCCCAGAGTAAGTGTAAGCTTCTTGGAACACCAAGCACGGTGATCAGCTTTTCTTTTAAAAACAACCTATTAGTTAAGAAGTAGTAATACCTTAGTAGTACTTGTACAATGCCTTTTTTAACAGGAAGGAAAAAGTACAAGTTTTCTCTAGCTGTATCATCTCAGCACCACTTTTTTATTTATTTTTATTTATTTTGAGACAGGGTCTCGCTCTGTAGCCCAGGCTGGTCCTGAACTCACTATGGAGCCCAGGCTGGCCTTGGACTTGGCAATCCTCCTGCCTCAGCCTCCCAAGTACTGGGATCACAGGCATGAGCCTCCATGCCCAGCTTTATGTGGTGTTGGGGAAATCAAACTCAGGGCCCTGCAGTTGTCAGGTAAGTGCTTTAACAGTTGTGCCATTCCTCCAGTTAGCTCCAAATATCTTTTGGTGACCCACTCATAATTTAACAATCATAATGATTTTTTTTCTAAGTCAAAATATAAATTGGAGCAAGTACTCAAGCAAGAGCTAAACAGTAGTCAGTGTTAAGTATGTAAGGTCAAAAAGTGTTAGAACTGGGGAAAATGAAATTGTATGGGAGTATAGGAACTATGAATAACTAACTGGTTGGCAGAGGGAAGACAAGTGGTGAGAGAAACAGAGAAAGTGCCTCCTAAGGCAGTCTTGGTTCTGGCAATTTTCCAGTTTCCTCAGCATTTCCTGAGATAGAGATGGGCTAAATTTCTCATCCTTGGTTTTCCATGTGAGTTTTTGTTAGAAGTCGCATAACTAGCCTGGTCTGAGCTACACTGATCTGTTCCTTGTGCCTTAACCTAGACAACGAACATTATAAAATAACTTAAGCAAAAACTCTTCTAGAGTCCTCCTGTAACATGCTGATAACCCATATTCTTGAAAAACTTCTTTCCCTACTCTGTGCTAAAGGGAGCTATTTATTTTTATTTATTTTTTAGTTTTTGATCTGTCCTCCAGGTTGGTCCTAGACTTAGTATGCAGCCTAGACCATCCTAGAACTCACAGCAATTCTCCTGCTTCAACCTCCTGAGCGCTGAGATTATAGGCATGCACCATTACATCCAGGAAATCTTTATGGGGTGCTGGAGAATTCAACCTAGGGCTACTTAGCTATGCCTTCAGCCCCCAGGCTGCCCATTTTTAAACAAGAGATCTAAATGTATGAAATCTGGCTCCCAGTGGATAGCCACTGAATAGAATGTGTCCCTCAATACAACATTTTTCTTACAGTCACCATGTTCTTTATGTTCCATAACATCCACCACATTAAATGCTATAAATTTGATGAAGTCATGATTTTCCCTCAAATATATCCTTCAGATTTAGGATATAAATAGCTATGTGCTAATATAATCATCTATTTACAGTGTACATTATAAATTTTTGGTAACATTTAATGTCATTTCCCAACTAAACTGTAAGCACCATGAAAGGAGTGATCATGTATATTCTTACTTAGTACTTTGTACCTTGTGGCTATTGTGATGTCTAGTACTAATAACAATTTAATGATTATTTGCTGGATGGATTATTGACAGGGATGAAAGTCAGTTAAATAAGCAATGGGCATCGGGCAGTTATTCCATCTTAAACCTATACTAAAATGTTGAACCATCCCTGCAGGTTTGGGATGCAACCTTTTTTTTTTTTTTAACTGCTGGGAACTGAACCCAAGGTCTTGCTCATGCTCGGCAATTACTTTACCACTGAGCTACCTATCTAACTCTCAAATGGAACTTTTTTTTTTTTTTTTGAGACAGGGTCTCACTCTATAGCCCAGGCTGGTCCTGAACTCACTATGGAGCCCACCCTAGCTTTGGACTCACAGCAATCCTGTCTCAGTCTCCAGAGTGCTGGGATTACAGGTGTGTGCCACCACACCAGCTTATGTGGTGCTGAGGAATCAAATTCAGGTACTTAGCAATTGCCTAGGTGCTTGCACTGTTAAGACATTCCTTCAGCCCCTCAAAGGGAACTTTTGATTTTCTTCCTGTTTTCCATTCTCAAACCTACTTCCTATACCTCTGAATGGCATCACCTTTAAACTAAGCTGATAAGATAGAAAAAACCCTACTATGTATAACCCTTAAATACCTCTTGAATCTTTTCTATCTCCACTAAGCACTCTCCTCAGAGCTCTGAGTCACTATCCACTTCTATGTGGACTACGGCAATTGCCTACTTTATATGTTTTTACGTTTACTCACTATAATAATTTTTTTCATTTAGCAGTGAGATCTAAAATACTAATTAAATCTTTTCTTATTTAAAACTATTGGTTTCTATCTGCAAACAAAATAAAATCCTCAATTTTTACGTAGCTTCTTGAAAAGCTCAAAAATCTAGCCCTAGCTTACTTTCTTGCATGTCTCAACCATTTAGACCACAGTGTGCAACCTTTTGGCTAGCTTAGGCCTCACTGAGCAGACAGGAATTGTCTTCGGATGCATATAAAAAATTTATACTATAGTTAATGAATATAAGTAACAAAATTTCCTTTTCATTTTTATTATAACATTTAAACAGTTACACAAACCCAACTTTAATAATTAAATAAGAACACTTACCCAACTGCTTAAAAACAATAAACACTTCTCCTCAATGACACACACACACATAGGAAGGTTGTAATTCCTGTGCCTTACTCTCCAAGTTGCACAAGTACATGTAATGACTGAGATGTGTAGGTTCTGATACTATTTATTGCGCATGATAGGCAGGGAAACTCAAGTTAGCACTGCCCTGTGTCCTTACCTACACAATGTTGGTTGTCACCTTACATACTCCCAACACGAACATTGCACAAATGAGTCATGACCAATATAACTGAAAATCACATAATAAGTTCACGATCTGGTGGGATCACACTGTTTGTTGTTCCTCACTGATGCAGCCCATGGACCCAGTTATACATGCCTGTTCTACAAAGATCACACTTGAGAACTACACAGTAAAATTACAAAAGAAATAAAGAGAAAAGAAATTGCAAATAAAACCACCATAAGTTTGAATAAAGTTTATGTTTATGAATTTGTGTTGGGCTTCATTTAAAGCTGCCCTGGGTCACATGTGAGCCTCAGGTTGGACAAGATTGACATAGGTCTTCTTTCTAGTCTTGGCACCTTAAGGCCTCTGTTCTTCCTGGACTCCACCTCTGTCTTTCACAAGGATAGTACCTTGTGGGCCTTCAGTTCTCCTTACCTCCATGCTCCCTCCTCCCACTCCACTATCCCTTATGGGGACTGAATGTGGGAGCTGAATACATGAAGCACTGAACTACATCTCATCTCTTTTTTATTTTGAGATAGGTCTTAATAAATTGCCCAGATTGCCCTCGAACTTGCAATCTTCCTGCCTCAGCCTCCTAAGGGGCTGGGATTACAGGCAGCTGAGATTACAGGCCACCTAGCCTTACTCTTAGCCTTCAGATCTTAACTCTAAACTTCACCTGCTAAAAGAAGCTGCATTTTTAAAAATCCTCCTTCAGTATTGAGGATCAAGCCAGGGTCTACACATTGAGCTGTTTTCCCAGCCCATTTTTTAGTTTTTATTTTGAGACAGGGCCTTGCTAAATCACTAAATTGCCCAGGCTGGACTTAATCTTGAGATCCTTCTACCTCAGTCTCTCAGGGCACCAGGATTAAAGGCCTGTGGATCAAAGGCTGTGTCACCAAATTCCGCGCAGCTGTTCTTGTCAACTCTATCTAAAGAGCCATTCTCCTTACATTCACACAACTGTTAGCCAACTGGTTTAATTTCTTCATAGTATACTTGTCACAACCAGAAATCATTTATCTATTTTTTGTTTAGTTCCCCTCCCCTGGAATGTAAGCTCCTTGAGACCAGCAGCTCTTCACCTACAACAGCGCCTGACATACTATTTACTCAGTATACTGAGCAATTTCTCAGTATTTTTTAAATAAACAAACCTCAAAATATGTTTTACTTTTCTTAAACCCACATTTATAACATATAAAATCTATCTCCTTAACATCTTCCCAATTTCTTCTGATAGTGATATACAGTGAAAAGTATAATTAAAGATTGCCTAAACCTGTGGACGCAAGAGAAAAAAATATAACAATATACCAAAATAAACTCTTATATCTGGTTTAACTGTCATATCTGTAGCTCCTTCTACAGTGTGGCCTGACATACTTCACTGTGAAGAGAATCTGCTTCTTATTACGTTCTTCCAGACAGGCATTAAATTCATTACATTCTTTTTCAGGATTCTAGGCTATTACATAATTCCTTAAATGTCAACTAGATGAAACTTGGCCTACAATGTTACATCTTTCTTTCTTTTGTACTATTACAAAACATCTTAAATAGGAACAGAGCTACAATCAGATGCAAAAGACAGAGATCCTGAGTATGCAGAGTAGATTAGGTCTTACCGCTCCTTACCTCCATCCAAATACAGGAGAAACCAGGGCAGTTAAAGCAGAGGGAGTCAGTGACAAAGCTTTATATCAGAAGAAACTGAAGAACCCATCCTTAAGTGGGAGCAATGGAAGGCAAAAGAAGAGTGGGCAGGAATACAAGCTATGTCTTTATTGAAATACAATTTAATAATTATGATCTCAATTTCTGTTTAGAATTGAAGAACTTTTCTGCACTTTCTACAAATACACAGTGGAAGCCTTTGTCCATTATATTACTCAATGTCCTTTACGTAAAGAACCAGACAAAATATATGTCCTGGAATTTGGTACAAAGAATAAGACCCATTTTAAGATCAAACTTGGAATTCTTCTTGTCATCGAACAATGCAAACCATATGAGTTACAAACTTTTAGAGTTGCAGAGTTGTAAGGGCCGTGACAAGTTATTTAGCTTAGTATTTTCTAAAATGTACTTTAAGAATTATGAAGAAAAATTTATTTATTTATTTGGTGATTCTGGAGATCAGGCCACACTAAGCTATATCCTTAGCTCATTTTTATTTTTGATTCTGAGACAAGGTCTCCTTAAATAGCTAACTTGCCCAGGCTGGGCTTGAACTGACAATTGGCCTCAGCCTCCCACAGTCCTGGGATTACAGGCCTGTGCGACCCAGCCTGTCTAAGTTTTATAAGCAAACAACTTTTTCTTTCTATGACAATTTTGAGATATAATTCATGTACCATGAAATTCATCCGCCAAAGTATATAATTCAGATGTTTTTTAGTATATTCAGAATTTTGCAACCACCACCACTACTAGTTTCAGAACATTTCATCACTCCGAAAGAAAGCCTGAAACTCTTAGCAGCCATACTTTATTCTCTCAGCCAAAGTGTCTTTACCACAGAAATCCTTGGGCCCTTTATTATGAATCTAATGTGTTTTGTGAATTTATAAGATGGGGTACAATGTGCCATATTTCCCAAACACATTTGTAAGTAATACTTCACTGATTATGCTAAACACTGCATGTCTATTAACCTCAACTAATTCACATAAAATTTAGGAATACATTACAGCACAGAAAGTTTAAGGCTAAGTAACTTGCTCAACTATTCATAACCACAGCACTCTACTACCTCCCACAGAACTGGCCAGTTGTGGGAATGGGAACAAGCAACTTTATGAGCCATATCTCTCTAAGTGCTTTAGTTCAAGCTCTTTTAACTTGGTGAGAGAAGCGAGGCTCAGAAAAATAAGCTGACTTAGCCAAGAACCCATAGCATTCTCTTTCACTTTATTTTTTATTTTTTTATTTTTATTTTTTTGGTTTCTGGGCTAATTTACAATAGCTTGGCCGAATTACAGTTAACTATGTAATCCCAGATTCCTTCCTATTCTCTCCTTTCACAAAGCGCTTTCCTTTTTTCAATCTTTATATTTTTAACATTGTGGAGTACCTTAAAATCTTATTGGGGCCGCCTTTGCTTTTTGAAGGTGTCTCTCCTTGTATCCTCCTCCACCATTTCCCAGTCATCTTCCCATGGCCAGTAGTCAGGAGGCACCATTCCAATTCTGTCCCCATGCTAGGTGGGTGTCACCTCCCTCTGTGCACCCCAGCACTGCATCTTCGCTGGACCATTCTGCCTTGAGTTCAAGCTACCTGGAGCTCCAGTCTACCCCAGCTCCTAATGTGCGCTCTCTTGGAGGGCAAGCAAGGAACAGTTTTTCTATCTGTTTTGATTTAATTTCTGCAGCCTTGGAGCCAGGAGCACGCATCTCCTCAAGTTCACCAGTCCCAGGGAAAAGGATGGCTCTGGTTCTTAGCGTCTCCCGCCCAGCTCCGCGTCTGTCACGGAGCGCGTCCAGGCGGGCTGCGGAGCCCTGTCACAGAGGGCGGCCTTTCGGAGCCAAGCGGGGCTCAAGTATAGTACCAAGTAACGACAACCTGCCGGAGTGGCGGGGAGGCGGCTGCCGGCCCCAAATCCACCGCCCCTCGCGGCAACACCGGGCGGAGACAGCGTCGCGAGCGGGGGAGACGGCCGCGCCAGGGCCGCGGCCGGCGGTGACAGAGCAAGGCCTCCAACCCAGGTCACCGGCCCTCCTCAGAAGATCTGCGGGACAGGGGGCGCAGGAGAGGGGTGCGGCCGCCGTCGCCCGCCTCGGCACCACCCCCCGACGGAGGAGACCTCCGCACCCGGGGTCAACAGACGACGGCCGGGTCCGGGGTCGCGCGCGCCGCCCCCTGCCCCGCGCCATCTTGGAGCGGCGAGGCGGCCGCTCCGGACCGCCCGACCCGCTGCTCCGGCGGGTACTCACCCGCACTGCCCGGAGCCAGGCCCCCGGCTGCCCCTGCGACCTCCGCCGCGGCCAGCAGAAGCAGCAGCGCACCTCGCAGGGAGGCCCGGACGGCCGCCATGTCCGGGCCGGGCGGGTCCCGAGCCGCAGGATGCTCGGACCCCGCTTGGCTGCCACAGCCGCTCGCGCCGGCCCCGCCCCCGCGGCCAGACCTGCGGTGATTGGCTGCGGCGCGCCCCGGCCCCGCCCCCGGCCTCGCGGAGTTTCCAAAAGCTCTGAGGGGGCGGCGACGCGGCCAGGACCCCGGCTCTTTGTTTCAGCGCAGCTGTGAGTCGGCTTCGGCCGCAGTTTCCTCGCCAGGGTCCCCGGCGCGGGCTGTCAGAGCCCGAGGGACGCTCGTCACGCCGCGGCCGCCTCCGGAGGTATTCACGCGGGAGCCGACCTGCCACGGCCCGGCTGGAAGCTCGCCTAGAACCCAGAGCTGAGTCGAGGCTGCACCACGGGGCTTTACCCACTTCGCGTACCCCACGTCCTTTCGGTCGACGCGCTGCTTATGCCCGAAGACACAGTGACCCCGAGCCTCCCCCAGAAGCCAGGGGACTCGGCCGCTGGCTGGACTCTCAGACAGGGACCAGAGCCGAGGATTCCGCGTAACGTCGTGGTGCCTTTTCGTATACCTAATTTCAGGAAAAGGGGAGGGGAGCTTGTGTAATCAGACGTGGAGAACCGTGAACTGAGACTGAGGAGTTCACACTTCAAGGGACAACCGGGGACCAGTGGTAGACTGCTCGTTTAGCATGTGTGGGGTCCTGGTGTTGATCTCCAGCAATGCAAGTAAATAAATAAAATAGAAGCAGAAGAGGAGGAAGGAGGTCTGCCCCTCTACAGTGAGCAGCTACTGAGAATGAGAGGGTCCATTAGCTCTCAAAGCTAATGGTTGTATGGATGTACCTTTCTCTACAACTGTGTCCCCCCCACCCCCATAGCACATCCATTGTGAAATGACCTTGCTGTTCAGTAATAAAGCCAATAACTCATTTCCACTTTTCCTCTATTCAAGCCACTAGAAGCAATTAGCTTTTTCATAGGAGAAAGAAGCCACGTAACATAGTGGACAAAGCAGAAGTTTAAGGTACTCAAGTCCAAAGTGCAGTCTACACCTGACGAGCATGGACAAAGACTAATTACTAAGCCTCAGTTCTTCCCTCATTTTATATTGGACTCCTTGAAAACCTAAAGAACATCTTGTATTGAAAAGCCTAACAGAGTACTTGGCAGAGTAAGTAACGTTACACTCTCAAACTGTAGTGAAAGACCTACTTGGGCCACACGACTGACTGACTGCACTCATTTTCTGCCTTGTTATTTTCTTCTCAAGAGAGAACGGTCAAAAAGTCTTAGCCGATACGGTGACCAATGGCAATGTTTAGTTCTTGAGTACTTGAAATATGGCTAATCAAAGCTGAGATATGCTGAAACCAGATTTTTAAAACTTAGTATAAAACACAGAATGTAAAAATATATTAAAATATATAACAGTTTTAGGTTTACAGAAAAATCAAGTGAAAGAGATGACATAGGCTCCCTACCCTTCATATGCAGACTCTGTCCATCAAAGCCTCATACCAGAGTGATATATCTGTCAACAATGATGAATCTACATTGACACATCATCAGCCAAAATCCATACCTTATGCAAGAATTCACTCTTGGTGTTGCATACGTACACTTTGACAAAGGTATAATATGTATGTACCCTTACACTGTTTTAGTTACCTTTTTTGTTGCTGGGACACAATACCCAACACCTACAACATGAAGGTGGAAGGGTTTATTTTAGCTCACAGTCTCAGAGAGTCTCCTTCCATTCATGGGCATCTGGCAATGGTAAAAGGGTCTGGTGGAGAAAAGCTACTCGGCATCATAAGAGGAAGTATCAGGGCTTGGGGAGGAGCCAGGACAAGAGTATACACTTTCAGGCTATTTATATACGTGACAATTGTTTTCAACACACACACACACACACACACACACACACACACACACACACACACACACGACAATTGTTCTAAAGTGCTTGCCTGCTAATGTCAGTGGGTAATCTTCACAGTGATTTCAGTTGACCGACCATCTTCCAACTTCTTCACATTACTAAGAAAAGGGGATCTGGTATATTCTTCTATCCTAAAGGCATGATCCTCACCCTTAAGGCTTTTACTACAGCAGAAAAATGGAAACTAGAAATAGAATGAAATGGGAATTCTAGACCTACAAATAAATTATGGTGTTTGAATTAAACGTTCATTTCATTGGAAATATCAAAAAAGGGGAATTGTGCTTGAAGTTAAATCAACAAAGAGATCTAGAGATCAAGGGAGGAAAGAAAACAAATGTCTTTGGTGGCTTGTGAGACAGTATTAAGTTGTTCTTCACATGCACGATTACAGTCCTAGAGGAAAAAGAGAATGAGGAAGATTAAGAAGATTTTTAAAAACTTGAAAAACTAACAGCTGAAAAACTGAAAATATTTCCAAATATGGTGTAAACATCAACTTTCAGTTCCAAAAACTTAATTTACCTTAAGATGGGACAATTTAAAGACAACTTCAACCTAAAGCCATTGTGGTCATACTGAAAATTAAACAATAGAAAACCTTGAAATTAGTCACAAAAATGACAAATAGCATAAAAGAAAACACTGATATAGGTGAGGTCTAACATTTCATAGAAATAATGGAGGTCACTTTTAGCCACCTCTATGGCTGCCACCCTAGTCCCAAACACCATCATGTCTTGCACAGAATATTGCAACAGCTTCCTGACTAATCCCCTTTACTTTGCCCTTTATCCCCTACAATCTGTTTTCAATAAAGCAATTATAGCAATCATTTTAAGTAACTCAGTTTCTTTTGTTTTTCTCAGAACTCTCCATCTCGTCCAGACAAAAGTCATATTTGTTAAAATAGTTCTCAAGGCCGTCCACTCTTACCTCCTCCACTAACCACTCTAACCTCATTTCCTACTGTCCCTCCCTCATTTGTCCTCCAGCGGCAGCCCGTCTTGCTGTGTACCTTTGCTTATTTGTTCCACGTATCTCCCACCTCAAGACCTTTGCACTTCTTTTTAGGTTCTAACTGAAATGAACTTCCTTCATTGCCTGCCTTATAGTTGCAGTTTAACCCCACCCCTGCCCTTCTTCTCCTTCTTTCATATTTTAGTTTTTCAAAAGCTGTTTTACCTTCTCACATGATAGCGTATTATATATGTGCATTACAGTAGTATATATTATAAATTATACTGTTTACTTTCCTGATGTATTTATTTATTACATTTCTCAATGATTTATGGAGGCACAATAGTCATTTCTTTAGGGATATTCATTAGTGTTGAAAGTAGGGAAGAATGATAATTCCTAGATTTTTGATTTAAAAATTAGACATATGAAATTCCAGATATACTGACTTTCAGAGAAAAATATTTTTAAATAGAAACAGGTCTGAAAGGGTGAGGGCATAAAATATGTGTATGAATAACAGATATGGAAGACTATCTATCATGGCCAGTCAGAGGTAGGCCCTCGCATTCTCTTCAGTCTTCACTGATTCACTCTGATGCAAGAGGAGGAGAAGCAGCAGAGGAGGAGAAGAGTTTCCTTGTGAGGATTGCATAGGGAGGGGTGCAGAACACCCAGGAAGGCTTGAGAATGTGTGCTAAGATGGGGTCTGAGCCTCATTTCCCATGTGATACCTCTACCCTCAGCATGATGCAACTGCAGAATAAAAATAGCTCTAGGTATGTCCTGTTTCTTATTTCCCACAGAAAAGTAGTTGAATGTTTTCTATGCCTCTCAAGAGGGGCCTGGTAAAAGCTGAGAGAACTCACATCCTGAGGAGGCCCCAGGGTGTGAATAAGGAGCCTCTAGCTGTTATCTGCCTGGCTTCTACCACTGGATACCAGATGGGAATGCAGGTGTCAACAGTGATTGATGATGACAATTGGGGACCAGATGTCCTGCCATTTTCCCCTCTCCTGTCTGCTGGCTTTGTTTCTATATTCATCTCAAAGCTAGAGAGAGTTTGAGAGAGGGATTGATTAACTTGAAATACCACTGAACAGAGATTACATTTTAATCAATCATCAGAAAGGAAATATGCAGCGTCGACCAATAATCCAGTAAAGATTTGAGCATACCTTCCAGAAGTTGTTGTTCGGGAGCAACTGCCCAGCCTAAGACCATATTCTCTGTTTGTGTGTTATGTTTATTGTTAAATTAATAACTGATGGCCTTGGAGATCGAAGTTTCCCTGTGCCTTGGGGCAGAATTGGCAGATCTGATACCCCCACTGACTGTTACAGTCATCGCTCAGAGGAGGAAGAAAAACCCTACCCCAAAGGACTGAATCCCAACCTGTTATGAAATTCAGTGCTGTCATCTTCAATCTGAGACAGTTGGTACAATATCCTACCAATCTCTAGTGGAACCCTCTGAAGACAAGTATGAAATTGTCCAACATGGATTATTTTCTTTGCTATTTATTTCAGTAATCTACTGAAAATTATTATTTTATAAAATTATTTTTTATAAGCAGGGCATGGTGGCACATGCTTGTAATTCCAGCACTCCTGAGGGTGAGGCAGGAGGATTGTGATGAGCTTGAGGCCAGACTGGGCTCCACAGTGAGTTCCGGACCAGCCAGGACTACAAAGTAAGACCCTGTCAAAAAGAAAAAGAAATAAAATCTCTGTACTTTCTGCTGACTTTTGCTGCGAACCTAGAGCAGCTCTTTAAACAGAAATTATATAAATATTTTAAAAGTCAGTTAAGCCAGGTGTGGTGATGCATATCTGTAATCCCAGCACTCTGGGAGGCTGAGGCAGAAAGATTATGAATTCAAGCTCAGCCTGCACAATTTAGCAACTTAATGACAACCTCTCTCTCTGTCTCTCTCTCTCTCTCTCAAAGAAAAGGGGGAACCTGTATATTCATGTATATCTCACTGTTAAAGGCTGTGGATTCAGTCCTCAAAATTGAGGGAAAAAAGTCAGCTAAACATTAAAAATCAGAAAAATATTGATTTACTAATAAGATTTGTTAATTGCTCACATTCCTTATCATAAGTGTTAAGTAAGAGACATAATCAACACTTATAGTTTATCCTGATACTATTTATATTATGACATTATTTCTGTATGACATATTCACTTGTTCTTGTGCAACTGGCTCTGACTCCATAGTCAGAATATGCACCCAGCGGTTGATTTTGAACCTCACCCAGCACTTAATTGAAAACAGCACAAATGTGTACTCTCTCAAATCATTTGTGTGAGTGATGTGCTTGGCCTGGACTTGCTAATGAAGGATACATCCGAGGTAAAATACGCACAGAAATGACAGAAGAACATTGACTTTAAGGTCCCTATGAAAGTGAGTCGATGTGACATGGACTGGTGACATCTAGTGTGTAAAATTTGAAACACAACAAGTTTGTGTGTCTCCTTGCTTTAAAATATATAAGATATTACTTAGCTTCTATTTATTTATAAATAAAGTCAAATACTAATGGACCTGATAACTACCCGTTTGAGAGAAGTTTGAGTCTTGTTATCTAAAATTAGATCATGCTATTTGAATTTTATAGAATGCATGCTTGAACATAATCTATTTTAATTCTGGTATCCTCTTTGTCTTTAAAAATAATGAATCATACTGTTTTCCACAGCTGGCATAAATATGATGCTTTTTTTTAGCTTTTAGTAATCATGATGGCATTTTATGTGTAATTCTAATTCATCTGGAGTTCGTGGCAGCACATGGTGTAATGTGTAGGTCAAAGGCTGATCTTCATTCAACTGACTGCTTTGGCTGTTTATTTATTAATCAGTAATTCTTTATGATATTAATTTGATCTACCAAATATGTATACATTTTTACAATTTGAATTTATTTTCTGGTATCACTGAGACCATTGATTTTATAAAACTTTCAAATACCAAGAGCTAGATATTTGTTACTTTGTAAATAAATTCAAATTGAGTGAAAGAAAGATGCCTCCTCTAACCTTTAAAAGGTTGTTTGCTTATTCTTTATTAATGTATGTAGTTTGAAAGTCTTTTAGGGCATTTAGAACACCAGATAACTTATAAGATTGAGTTTTGGGATTACACTCCTGTGCCATCAAGCATGGTTGTATTTAGCTTTATAAGAAACTTCTAGCTGTTTTTCAAAGAGTAGTACTGTTATGTTCCTATAAAAAGAATCCCTCTTAGAATTTTAATCTTTTACATTTTCAATATTCTAATAAATATTTATTGGAATCTTATTATTATTTTAATTTGGCTTTCCACAGCAACAAATGTTTCATGTGGTTATGGTCATTCATAATTTTTTTGTGAATGATCTATTCAAATCTTTTCAGTATTTTTGGCAGTTGTCTACTTCAATTCATATTGCATTGTAAGAGCTCTTTACAAATTTTGGTTATAAGTCTCTTATCAGATCTATGCATTGTAACTATTTTTTCCCCAATCTGTTGCTTGTCCATTTATTTTCTTAATTTTTTTTCTGATGAGATCGGATGCATTCAGGACAGTAGGCTACAGACAGGAGAACAAGTTTAAATGTTGGTGCAGTCCAGTTTAACACTTTTTGTTAGGTCAAAGAAGGAGCCCTACAGGACAAAAATATGACCATTAGCTAACAAATTTGGAGTGAAAGTTTATTGCCCCATGACCTTAAGTTTGCATAGTAGATCCAGGTATAAGCCACCCCCCACCCCATGGCCCTATGCCTGCTAACAGGGTCAGGCCAGGCATGTGACACAGGGGTAAAGGGGATAAGAAAGAAATGAAGGAAAAGAGAGAAACTGGAGCAGAAAGAAGGAGGAAGCCTGGCCCAGGGCTGGCTGGCACCTTGCAGTATGCCCAAGCAGGAGGTTGCGATGGGGCAGGCTATGATGAGAGAGGGTTGTCCTGCCAGGTCTGGAGTTTAGAAGGAGACAAGATCAGAGATTTTGGCAACTGGAGGAGCAGTTGGTAGGTAGAGGACTTAGGGTTTAGATCACCAAGAGGGTTGAGAATGAATAGCCAAAAAGGCCAGCACATAAAGAACCTCTTCCCGTTTTTTGGGTTGGTGTATTGGCCAGAGGACATCCCTGTGACCCAGGCCCAGTGGCCACAGGGAGAGGATGAAAAGATACCCATTGTCTTGGTCACCTGAGAGGGTGCCACAAGGAAAGATGTGCCTCACCCTTAGGGATAGGTGTCCTGGTCCCCAAAGCTGAGGATGCAGAATGGGACAGAAGGCAAAAGACCGTGTCTAGCAATTTTGCTTCTTCCCCAGGCCCAGTGGCCAGAGTCAGGACTGGCGCTAGCACTTTCAGTCTGACTAACAGTAGCAAGACCACTTACCTGGTCAGGTAGATGGGAAGAGGCTGTCTGCTTGCTGGAGGCAAAGAAGGTCAGAGGCAGGACCAGGCCTCAGAGGAAAAATTTAGGTCTATTAGCCAGCCACCTCCTGGGCTTCTGTGCCATTACTGGTAGGTCAAAGAAGGACCCAGGAAGAAAACAAACAAACGAAAGGACCAGCAAAAGTTGGAGTGAAAGTTTATTGTCCCATGACCCTATGCCTGGCTAGCAGGTTCAGGTGTAAGGCCCCCCATGACCCTGTGCTTGCAGAGGAGGTCCAGACAGAAGGCCAGATATAAGGCATAAGGGATAAGGAGATAAGAAAAGAAAAAGGTAAAAAAGCGGGCAAAAGAGTGGCTAAAAGGGGATGGAAAAGGGACAAAGGGCTGATGATGGGGGTGAGTAGAGCTTTTATACAGTGTGGGTGAATTAGCTGGCATGAGGGTTGGGGATTGGGCTATCTAGCTGGTGTATGGGTCAGGGACTGGGCAGAACAGGAGAGAGCACAGTTGCATGATAGCTTGCGAGAACAGATAGGTAGACAATGGGTTAAGGAAGACAGGTCCCTGCTGGGGGTCAAGGTTGTTGTCTTCAGTAAGCCACATGCTGGGGTCTGCAAAGTTGTTATGTGGAAGCCTGAGAAGTCAGGTTGCCATGGCTGGGAAGGAATAAGGAAATAGCTATCCGTAAGCCAAGGTCATACACAGCAGGTCAAGCTCTGTGTGTGAGAATGCTGGACAAGTTTGGCACAGGAGGTACAGCACCGGAACCCCACAGTTTCCTATAATATTCATGGCTTTTTGTGTCTTAAAAAATCTGCCAATTTTGAAATTACAAAGAGTTTCTCCTATATTTTCTTCTGGATCTATTTATTTGTTTGTTTTACTACCGGAGATTGACCCAAGCTTCTTTGCACTGAGCTACATACCCAGCCCACTTTTATTTTTGATTTTGACTTTCTCTGCTACTATGGATTTTTGAGGATAAGGCTGAAATCCCTATTTGCTCCAAATCTTAGCTATTTAATTTACAGCCTTGAAATATAATGTTGTGGTTTGGGTCCGGAATGTCCCCTAGGACTCCTGTACCTATGAATATTGTGTACTATTGGCAAGTGAGGCCTGGCTGGAAGTGGTGGATGCAGGGAGGGGGTGGGGGGTGGCCTAAAGGGATGTGTGCTGGTTTTGCCCTTTCTCTCAGACTTGGCTCTGTTCTGCCATTCTGTGAGGATCTCTGGCTCTTGCTCTGGCTCTGGTCCTGACCCTAGCTCTGGCCTTGCCATATAATTAATTCCTCAATTTCCCAACCTGTGAGTGGACTGTGACCTTCTGTCCTCTGTAAAGTTGTGGATATCAGGTATTCTGTCCCAGCAACAAATAAGTAACAAGACATACAGCATCACTTCATCACCCACCATGATGACCCTGCTGATAATCCTACCACGTAATATATCCAGCCATTCCTGTATCTCTCCAAAGAGGACACAAGAATTCCAGACATCCCTGCTTCTCCTTCTTTCCTCTTCCTTCTCCTCCTTCTCTTTCTCTCTTTCTCTTTCCTCTCTCCTCTCCTCTCCCCCTCCTTCTCCCCCGGCTTTCTCTCTCTCTCTCTCTCTCTCTCTCTCTCTCTCTGTCTCTCTCTCTCCCTCTCCTTCCCTCCCTCCCTTTCCTTCTTTCTGCTCATCCTCCTTTTGTCCCTCCCTTCTTCTCTCCCTTTCTCCCTCTTTTCCTCCTCCTTCTCCTTCTTCTTATGGACCTGAGATCCAACCCAGGGTCTTAAGATACTAGGCAAACATTCTACAACAGAGCTCTATCCTCTACCCCAACCCAGTTTGTGTCATGGGAGCGAGGAAGGTGCTCTGGTGCAGGTCAGCCCCTCTTGCCTTATAGTTTCTACGACATGCTGACCACTCAGAAAAAGTAGAGAACCAGCAAATGCTTAGGAATTCTCCCTTAACTTACCTGGAATTGTAACAGAAGTTCTATTGTCTCAGCATCACCTACAACCTCTACTTTTGGGCAATGGCCTTGATGGAGAGGATACTGGATTCCTGTCAACCTGGTTATGTCTTATTTACTGTAGCTCTATTTTCTGATTCTCCCTTTCACCCGAACAGCCTTCTGGTCATAAAAGGTGGGAAACATCCTCTGGTATCATTTCTGAATTTAATGGCTTTTACTAAAGTACTTTGCTGATGAAGTCAAATTTTGCTCTTCATCTACAAAAGGAAGATTCTGGATATTTAAGAACTACTTTTGAGCCAGGCCTGGTGGTACAGGTCTATAATCCCAGTACTCTGAAAAATCAAGGCAGGAGGATCCCAAATTAGAGTCCAGCCTGGGCAGCTTAGCAACTTAGTGAGGCCCTGTCTTAAAATCAAAATTAAAACATTAACTGGGGGTGTAGCTCAGTGTAAAGACCGTGGTCTGAATCCCCAGGACCTAACACACACATACACACACACTAGACCACACTTCAGAGTCACTGAATCCATATGTGCATTTCTACTACATCCTCGAGGCTTGAGAAGTGCTCATTTCAGGAGATGGCAGAATTTCCAAGTGGCAGCTTGAGAAGTGCCCACCAGATGGCAGGTTTACAGCAGGCATGGGTAGCCACAGCTGCCACCAGCTCCCCAAGACTCTTTGTAATTGTCCTGTAAGTGCATTACAGGTTTGGATTGATTGCTCAATGAGGGTGTGAATGGACACCTGTAACCCGAGAGTGGCAGGGTGGGGTATATGAACCACAAATTCCTTCTAGTAGGCATTCCCCCAGCTTTTCACACATGATTTGGTGAGAGGAATGGCTACACACCTTCATTTTATAGACAAATAAGTTGAAGCTGAGAGACAGAAAGAGATGTTGCCTCCTAAGAGCTCAGCCCTGACCACTCATGTTGGGAGCAGAATTGGAAGGCTAGTGTCTGGCTGCTGGGCCTGGACTGAGAAATCTCTATAGGGCAGGGTAGGGTAGATCAGCTACCCAGTCTGTGCTAACCTGCGTGGCCTGCCCACTCTCACTGTTGTCAACACAAAACATTATTTTTGCCTTAAAGAGAGTAAGAGATAGTTTATTCTGAAGCCAAATATTAGTGATCAAGGCCTAGGAACATGAATTTAAGTTTTCCCAAATAACACATTTCCAATGAGGAGCAGCTACATGCAGTATTTATAGTTACAGAACAGAAGAAAGCCATCAAACAAAGCACTTTATTTTATTTTATTGAGACAGGTTTTACTGTGTAGTCCAGGCTGACCTTGAACTCATGGCAATCTTCCTGTCTCAGCCTCCCAAGTGCTGGGATTACAAGCATGGACCACAACACCCAACTAACTTGGGGAATTGAACTCAGGGCCTTATACTGTATAGGCAAGTGCTCTAACCAGTGTGCTATTCCTCTAGCCCTCACAGCATTTAAAAAAAAAAAAAAACTTTGGTGGAAGCAATAGGTAGGCAGATTACTCCAAAATCTCTGCTGTAGGCCTCCGATATTATCTGGGAACATTCTTAGCTCGCAGGTCATTGGAAAGCTAAATTTTAAAAGGTTACTCAGTAATTACAGGAATGTTACATATCAAAAGATTTATCACAGTGTGTTAAGTCAGATACGGAGGAGGACAATGGATGTGGCCATGAAAAGGACCGACATTGCCCCTGATTATGTGGTTGTGCAAAACATCCCCACCTCTCCACAGGTTCTCCAGAATCCAATCAGCTGATCTTATGGGCTGGTTATGGGTGAGGCTATTTTCTGGGAACTTCAGTTCTCAGTTTCTCCCTGTTGGCCAAGCGCAGAGGGGGGAGGGAAGACTATCATTTTGTATTATTTCTATGTCCCTCATTGCTAGGGAGGCTCACCCATAGGACCCGATGAACATGAGGCTGATTGGTAGGCAGGAGAGAGAAAGAATAACTGTCAAAGCTGCTGAGGAAAAACCTGGATTACCTCAAATCTATTTGCTCTCATGGTCCAGGCCTTATTATTGTTATTATTTTCAACCTCTGTATTTGTCATAATATTTATATAAATTTGAAATAGGACTATCATGTCTAAAGTTCAAATAATTAAGAGCACAATCTGGCCCAATGATGGGGAAAGAGCAGTTGAAGGAAATAGATATCCAATCAAAACTAACTCCTCTACATGCATCATCATACTTGTTAACCTGATTATGTTTTCCCCCTGTATCTACAATCATTTGTACTTGACAAAATATTTGATGTTTGAAGTATCTGGGATACTTCATTATTGTTGTTTTAGTTTTTTTCTTTTGATTAGCTTGATCTCATTACTATAACCTCGTGTGGGTGGCTAGCTCTAATTTTAAGAAAAGATTAGCCTTTAAAGTTTAAATTAAAAACTCTATTTGTCTCACATTTTAGGTGTTATACCAGATTCCAGTTTGGGGAAGCTAGTAGACAGTCACATTACAGAGAGAAATCAAAGAGAAATATATTATACAGTGGAAACAAAGAGGTTTTGTGGGTGTATTCAAATTTTAATTTTAATAGAAATTAACTATTACAGAATACCTCCAAGACTTACTTAATCAAGGGACATGGGCTCTTAGATAACTCTATAGCTGCGGCTCTTTGTGAGTTTTTCATCACTAGCTCTGGCCTCTATGCATGTATAGATACATATGTGTATGTATATACATATGTATACACACATATACTTGCTTTGTTGAGCACATGTAGAGCAGAGCTACATCTGAAAAGTGTGGACACTAGAATTTTAACTCTTTTATCGCCACATCTTTCCCAAGAGATCAGCAAAGTCAAATTATTGGCAAAAGAGTGAAGTCATCACATCCATAGCTGCTTCAAGCTGAGTTGTAAGGGCACCTTGAGCTTGCTGATCTGTCAGAGGTTGTGGCTTATTTTTAATTTGAGTGTAAATCAAGAGTGGCTTCTAAAAGGAGAAAGACTAAAAATTTCTCCAAACAATCCTGGAAATTTTTGTTTGGCCATCATATGGGTATGGATTTCTAGAACTTGAAAATCACAACCTCAACAAGGCAATTGAGTAAACATTAATTAAAATACAATATAATGGCAACTAGAGAAGAGTCCTCTTACTTTGTACAGTTAAAATTTGGATTTTGTCTGGCTAGTTTGTTAATAGGTTTAAAGCAATTTATAAAATTGGTAGGGTCTTTGTGACAATTTTCAGGCACTTATGTATAAGAACTTCTCCTTATTATCTCTTGGAAAGAGATTGAGAAGTATCCACAGCTCTTAGAATCAGTTTACCTGGAGTCAATTGATTAAGTTTAATTTTATTTGTCCTATAGTTGATGATTACCATCTTAAGACCTTAGGTTAGATCTTTTGTTAGGAGCTGGAAAAAGGCCAGTAAAATTTTAAAATAAATTTAAAATTTATTGGGACACTGGACCGTGTGTGTGTGTGTGTGTGTGTGTGTGTGTGTGATGGACAAATATCTAATCCTCATTGGTTATTACAGTGAAGCTCTTTGGAATGGATAGTGTTTTAGGAACATGTTATCATTATGTCACAATTAGGAATAGATATAACATAGGACCCAAATCTGCTATTACATTTAACATAGAACTCATCAATATTTAGCATTATAATTCTGTAGGTGTTATAAAAATTTCTTATTAGCTTGGTCTTTTATTATTAAGGCAGAACTTAGAATTCTTATGGGGCAGTCAATAGTCAATAATGCTCAGTGAAATGGACCATGCACAAAAGGCTGACTATAGGTGGGTGTCCCTCTTAAGAAATGCACAAAAATAATAATATAAAAAGGCCGAAACATGAATAGCAGGGTAGAAAGAGAGGCAGAGGTCATATAGGAAAGGAGTGAACCTTGGAAAAAGGGGTGGACACAGATCCTCATGAATTCCCCAGATCCCATGTTTCTAATGTGTTATAGAATTTGGAATTCATATATTTACAAAAAATGCTATATTTAATGTCATGTGAATTTTTTTTACCAAAACAAAAAGTTTTATGTAGATTGATGGCTTTGACAAGCATTAAATAGCTTTGGATCTCTTACAGACTTAGGAAGTGTTAAGCACCATAAATAGACTTAATATTGAGATGAAGGTATATCTTATATAACATACTTATTTAGTTAAAACTAGTAGATCTTGTATTAAATTTAGCTGTACCAAATATAAAGAACAGAGATATCAAAGGTTTTGGTCACTTATATCTTTAAGGTTTAGACGTAATGTATCTTGTATTAAAAGAGCACTTATCGGTTACTTTACATGTATAAGCTTATATAACTTTAGCTCTATGAACTTAATATTAGATAAAACTTAGAATCACAGCATATTTTGTTCACAGAGGTATACATTTTTCTCTCTCTACTTACACACAAACAGACACACACACACACACACACACACGATGTATTACAACTTATGATAACTTTACTAGAGAGTATTTTAAACAATTACCTGAGACTATCTGATTTTTAAGTTGGAGGGAAAATGACAGGGTTGAGAGTCAGTGTTATAGCCTTTAGCTACATGCTAGTGGCAAAGAGGGCTTTATATATATAGCTTATGAGTCACAAGGCCAAAAAATAAAGCAAGCAGAATTATTATACATATGGATTTTTACACGTTGTGTCTCCCACATGCTTTCCAAATGTAACTTGAAACTTTCACACTTTTTATAGACACTACGAGAATCCTCCCTAACCCAAAATGTTACTTTTTAATCTTTCTTTTACTAAATATATACTCATACCCATATCTTTATTCAAATCAATCTCCTTTTCTACTTGCTAGTTACTTTTTGTTGTGCTCTTTTACAAAAAATTAAAATGATCATGTAGTGCTTAAAAGCAAAGTCAAGACAGATGCTAAAGCATATTACTCAAGATCAACAACTACAGCTTAGTTGCATCTTTAGAGTTTTGCATGTTTAACAGACTTGTAAGCCTTTTAGTACAGTAAAGGAAACAATGCCTATTTTACCAACAAAGCTATTGTTTCCCTTGTCCTTTGCCAAATAGTTGTATGATAATAATTTTACTTTTATGGCATCCATACTTATTATATTGTTAGATATTTAAAATCCAATAAGGTCAAGATAGCAGCTGAGTAACAAGAGCTGCACGATGTATCCTCATAACCCACTTAAAAAAAGAGTATTTAGTCAAAAACCACCAGTTCAATGTAGCTAGAATAGAGAGGAACACCCTAATAACTGAAAGGAGGCTAGGGGAAGATCAGAAATCCTGAGAAACATCAGAAGTGGAGAAAAAAGTAAAACAGCAGCCTAGGAAGCCACACCAGGCCAACTGCATATGGCTGGGAGCCAAGGCATCTGAAGACAGAGAAAAGACTGTGTGGAGTCCAGAACATCTGATGGAGCTAGGAGAGGAAGGAGCGCCCAACAATGGAAAGGAGGCCACAGGAAGGTCAGAAATCCTGAAGACATATCATAAATGAAGAAAAACAGCAGCCAACTGTGTGCAGCCCTTAACTGCTGGCACCCACAGACCACAGAAAAAGGAAATCCCGGAGTCCAGAAACTCAGATTGAAGTAAGCACGAATCCGGGAGAAGTGGGAATTGACAGCAGCTGGTAACCCCAACCTCCAAAAGATGAACATGAAGGTCATGCATAATACTAATGCAACGTGCGCTCCCCCTAGAAAAGGCCTCCTGGAGCCCAGTTCACAAGCAGTACTCAGCAGCCATAACAGGCAATGAAGTAAGCAGGAGCCATTGAAAGAAAAAGCCCAAGACTGAACTGATTAGAGTAAAAGAAAGCTCAGAAGAGCACACCCGGGCTCTTGGGGTCACTCTTAAGTAGTGTCTAGAAAGAAACTGGCACTAGAGGCAGTTGCAGAGCAGACAGAAAGGCTGCCAATCTTCTGAAGGACCAGCTCAGTATAGTGGGAGCACCTCCAAGGATAGAGAGCCCTGCCTGGGGGAAGGAAGCCAGGACAGGTGGGAGAGCTTTGCTGAAGGAGCCAGGGGTGAACAAGATACCTCAGAGGCCATCAGACTGTTAGGTCCACCATCACTACCTGCTCCCAGGACAGAACTCAGAGGAATTGTAGCTCCCCCCACCCACACACGATCATAGCCATTCAAAGAAACCTCTCAGTTAGACCTTTAAAGTGAAGTCCTTCAACAAGAGAAACATGGGAAGAAGACAAGGCAACAGGACACCCACAGAGATGCCTGAGACCCCAGAATCTAGTGTCATGGGCCCTGCAATAGTAGAGCTCATAGGAAGGGAAGTCAAAAAGCAAATAAATGAGTTGAACAACCAGTTCAAAGAAGATATTCTCAAAGAAATGCAAGCCTTGATCAGAGGGCTTAAAGAGGAACTTACTAGTCAAATAGTGGTCCTAATGGAGACAAAACTCACTGAGCATATTGAAGCCATGAATAAAACGTTGGCTGAGGTCAATAAGGAAATGGAAGATATGGAGAAACATTTTGATAGACAAGTGGAAAATATGAAAAGAAATTTAGCTGAATTCAGGATATAAAAAATAATATGTGAAAGCTGGGGAAGATGACTCAAATATCGTGAGGACAGAATTTCAGACCTTGTAGACAAGGTTGAGGAAACAAATGCTATAATTAGGCATGACTCCAAAATTAGAAATGAGCAAAGTATCTGGATACAACAGCTGATGGATGATTCAAAGAGAACCAATCTCAGAATTATGGGTGTGAGAGAAAAAAACAGAAGATAGCATTAAAGGTATAAAGAATTTATTCACTGAAATAGTGCAAGAAAATTTCCCTAATCTAGAAAAAAAAATTAATTTTTGGTACAAGAAGCTTATAGAATGCCAGATAACCTCAATCAGCAATGAGACTTGCCAAAGCACATCATAATCAATACCTCAGAAATAAAACATATAGACAGGATATTAAAGGCAGCAAGAGAAAAACAGGCATTATTCTACCAAAGCAAACCCATTTGAATTACTGAAGATTTCTCAATGCAAACTTTAAAGAATAGGAGAGCCTGAAGCAAGATCTTTCAAGCTTTAAAAGACAGCAAGTGTCAACTCAGGTTGTTGTATCCAGAAAAATTATACCTGAAAATTGAAGAAGTAAAAATTTTTCATGACCAAGAATCCCTAAAGAAATTTATGACCACCAGCATTGCAGAAAATATTTGAAGGAATCTTTGAGAGAGAAAGAGAGACAAACAGCACCAAAAAACATGCTGGAAAGGAAGCATCTAAAGAGAAAGTGTTGGGAAAAAAAGGCTGCAATTTTTCTGAGTTCTGTGCTGGGAGCAGGTAGCTATAGTGGACCTAACAGTCTGATGATCTCTGAGGTGTCTTGTTCATCCCCAGCCCCCTCAGCAAAGCTCTACCATCTGTCTGGGATTCTCTCCCCCAAGAACAGGGCTCTCCACCCTCACAGGTGCTTCCACTACACTGAGCTATTCAAGAAGTCAGCAGCCTTTTTCTCCTCTCTGCAACTGCCTCTAGTGCCAGTTTCTTCCTAGGCACTATTTAAGAGTGACTCCAAGAGGCCTGTTGTGCTCCTCTGCGTTTTCTTTTACTCCATTCAGTTCAGTTTTTTTTTTTTTTTTCCCAATGGCTCCTGCTTACTTCATTGCCTGTTATGGTTGCTGCTGAGTACTGCTTCTGATCTGGGCTCCAGGAGGCCTTTTCCAAGGGGAGCACACATTGCACTTAGAATATGCACAAGCTACAGGTTTGTCTTTCAGAATTTGGAGCTACCAGCAGCTGTCAATTCCCAATTCTCCCGAATTCATGTTTACTTCAATCTGAGGTTCTGGACTCTGGGATTTTCTTTTTCTGTGGTCTGTGGGTGCCAGGAGCTAAGGGCCATGACCAGTTGGCGGCTGTTTTTTATTTTTCTTTCTTTCTTTTTTTTTCCATTTCTGACATGTCTTCAGGATTTCTGACCTTCTTGTGGCCTTCTTTTCATTGTTGAGATGCTCCTTCCTCTCCTAGCTTAGTCAGATGTTCTGAACCTCACGTGGACTTTCTTGTCTTCAGATACCTGTGGCTCCCGGCCATTTACAGCTGGCCTAGGGCATCTCACAAGGCTGTTATTTTTTTTTCTCCACTTAGGATGTTTCTTTAGGATTTCTGATCTTCCCCTGGCCTCCTTTCAATTTTTAGAGTGCTCCTCCCTGTCTTAGCTACACTGAACAGGCAGTTTTTGGCTAAATTCTCAACTTTTTAAGTGGCTCCATGAGGAGATATTATGCACCTCTGTTACTCTGCCACCATCTAGACTGGAAGTCCATCAAAGCACTTTTTAAAAACATTGGTGGAAGCAGTAGGTAGGCGGGTCACCTTGAAGTGGGGAAATCTCTGCTCTAGACCTCCGATATTATCTGAGGACATTCTTAGCTCTTGGATTGGTAGAAAGTTAAGGGTTTTACTTTTACATTTTGAAAGGGAATGTTACATATCAAAGGATTTATCACTAGATGTTAAGTCAGATACAGAGGTAAACAATAAATATGGCCACAAAAAAGGACCAGGATATACCCCAATGATCGGGCTGTGCAAAACATCCCAACCTCTCCCCAGGTCCTCCAGAATCCAGTGAGCTGATCACAATAGGCTAGTTGTGAGACTATTTGGGTGGAACTTTAGTTTTCACCCTCCACCCACTTGATTTTTGAACATTCTTTTGTTTCCTTTGGGAGTGCTACAAGCAGGTGTTGTGATAATTCTATGTGGATGGTTAATAAGCTTTTCACAAAATTCAGATTCCTGAATCTTAGTAGGGAGCAAACAGGACCGCTTCTAGTTCCCAGAATGTCTTCTTGGAGCCCTGATGACCTCTGAGTCTACAGGTGGCATCTGCTGTTAGCTAGTGACCAACAAGAAAATTTTCTCCTAATTTTAGTTTTGCCATTTGAGTTATAATAATAAAGATTTACCTTAGCAAGATCAAGTAAATATTTTTTTCTCTTTTTCCTCTAAGAATACATTTGATTAAGGGAGTTCTAAAGAATTAAATGTGTGTCTAGAGTATAAGAAAATTCAAAAAGTTTTGAGAAGAAGCAAAGGATCATAACAATCCTCATTTCAATTCCATGTTAAATTGCTACAGGCATTATGGAAAAACGTATGAAAGATACTCAAATAGATTAAAACAAAAATTACCATATGACCCAGTGATCCTGCCTCTGAGTATCATAGATGCAAAACATTACTTTTGCCTCAAAGGGAATATGACATAGTTTGTTCTGAAGCTAAATATGAATAAACTTGGCCCAAGAGCATGGATCCAGGTTCTCCAAATACCACATTCCAAGAAGTCAGCAGTTACATGCAGTGTTTATAGTTACATAACAGAAGAAAGTCATAGATCAAAGCACTTTTAAAAAACATTGGTGGAAGCATCATGTAGGTGGATCACCCTGAAGTGGAGAAACTGCTGCTACAGGTCTCAGATGTTATCTGAGGATATTTTTGCTCTAGGTTTGATGGAAAACATTTTAAAAGGGTTACTTAGTAATTACAGAAATGTTACCTATCAAAAGATTTGTCACAGGATATTAAAACATCCCATCCCAACCTCTCCACAAGTCCTTGGGAATCCAATTAGCTGATCACAGTATACTCATTCTGAGTGAGACTGTTTTCAAGAAACTTCAGTTCTCAGTTTATGTCCTAAGAAAATGAAATCAGTTACTCAAAGATGTATCTGCACTCCCATATTCATTGAAGCATTATTCATACTAACCAAAATAAGGAATCAATCTAAGTCTTTTTCAGCAATAAATAAAGAATGTGAGGTACGCATACACAATAGAGTACTACTTGGCCTTTAAAAGGAATATTCAGGTATAGTAGCTAACACCTCTAATCTTAGTCCTCTGGGAGGCTGACGCAGGAAGATCACAAGTTTGAGCCCAGGCTGGGTAACATAGTGACTTGGTAAGACCCTGTCTCAAAGTAAGTAATAAAATGGGTTGGAATAGCTCTGTGTGAAGATCCCGGGTTCAATGCTCAGAAAAAAAGGAAATCCTGTAATTTGCAACAAAATTGATGAACCTAGAGGACATTCTTTTAAGTGAAACAAACCATACATGGGCAGAAAAATACGTGAAATATTAGAAAGCCAATCTCATAGATGCAGAAATTAGAATGGTTGATACAGGGAGGAGAGGGATTTTGGAGATGTTGGCCAAAGAGTACAAAGCTTTGGTTAAGCAGAGTGAATACATTCTACAGAACTAATGTAGGTCACAGTGACTATAGTTAATAATACTGAATTATACACTTGAAATTTGCTAAAAGTATAATTTTAAGTGCAGTCACCTTACACCAAATGGTAACTCTGCACACTGATAAATATGTTAGCTAACTTCATTTTGGTAATCATGCCCTATGTATATGTACTTAACTTCACATTTTATATTTTAAATCTGTTTACTGATAATTTTTATTTGTTAGTTATATCTCAATAAACTGGGAACGGAGAAACTGGGGAAAATTTCACCAGAAACCTTCATTATTGCTTGTAGTTTGATGTCTGATAAGAAGTTCTAAGGCTGGAGGCATGGCTCAGTGGTTGGAGCATTTGCCTAGCAAGCACAATGCCTTGGGTTTGATTCCCCAGCACCACATAAACAAGGCATGGTGGCACATGCCTGTAATCCCTGTACTGGGGAGACTGAGGCAGGAAGATTGCTGTGAGTTCAAGGCTAGCATGACTAAGTTATGAGTTCAGGATTAGCCTGGACTACAAAGTATAATCCTGTCTCAAAAACAAAACAAAATAAAATAAAAAGTCTACATGAAAGGAACCCCTGCTGCCACCTAGAGTTGAGAATCAGCAGGTTCTCGGAAGTCCACTTGCTAAACAGCCTCTTGAGTGCCACAGAGGTTTACATTCAAGTAAACCTACTCATATATGTGAAAACATAACCACTACTTGCTATGCATGTCATGCAAACACATGTAATAAATCCAGGAAACTGGGAGCTGTGCAGGTAAGACCAATGCTCTAGGAATTGTGATACTGAAAGGTGAATTTTTCTCTTTCTTTGCTTTTTTTTTTTTTTTTTTTTTTGAGAGTGTGTCTTGCTCTGTAGCCCAGGTTGTTGCTGAACTCAGCACATAGCTCAGGGTGGGCTCCCATACACAATCCTCCTGCTTCAGCCTACCGAGTGCTGAGACTACAGTTCTTACGTAGTGCTGGGGAATTGATCCCACGGCCTTTCGTATGCTCGGCAAGTACTCTTCACCACGGAACGACAATAGGCCCAGCTCCTAAAGGTGAATTTTTCATATCCCCATCCCTAGTCTCATGACAGGTGCCTTAATCTATTATCCATCGCTACCATAAAATAACCAAGGCTGGGTGCTTTATAAAGAAGAGAAGTGTATTCGGCTCAGATTGGAGGCTGAAAGTCCGTGCCTGGGCAGCTTCATAGCCTGTGGTGAGGGCCTCATGGCAGGTAGCATCATAATAGTGGATATGCAGCAAAAGAGATCATTTGGTAAGATGGGAAAGCAGAGATTAGAGTTCAGGCTTTTTAAAAAATAACTGTCCATTCCAACTGCCCCCTCCCCCACTACATTCATTTCTTCCAAGGGTGACACTTTTAATATTATTTTTAAATTAAGTTCCACTAGGTTCATCCTCTTAAAGGTTCCACCACTTATTAACGTTACCACACTGAGGACCTGCTTCCAACACGTGAGCCACTGGGGAACAAGCTACAGTAGGACAGGTCAGAGGATAGAAGAGCTGAAGATAGTCAAGAAATGCAAAAACAAGCTATCTTTTTTCCACCTGCCATTATTTCCTGTTGGGAGGGTCTGAGCTTCTTAAGGGCTCATACATATAGAAACCCAAAGGATTATGGAAACATGTGAATAGGTAAAACCACCTTAAAAAGTATGTATAGAAAACTTAATGTAAACCCTCATATGTGACTCTCATACATATGGATGACAAAAAAGGAATCATTAAAAAAACCCCACCATAATCAAAATATGGGTCAAAAATCAGAGGGTAGTTCCCAGCCATCCAGATCCATTGGGCATCTGGCACTCTGTCTTTGGCAAGAGGAGTCTTGGCCCTTTTTTGTTTCTAACCAAGTATTCTTTCTTACACATACCTTGCCTTTTTGGCCCTAAAATGATGTCAGGGAGTTCAGCCTAAACAAATAACAGAGGAGAAAGCCAGCTGAGACTCTGCTGTCCCAGGAAGGGCAAGATTTACCTAACACGTAGATCATGGAGAGGTCTATTTCCAGTTGCAGATGTGAGATGTGAGCAAATTTGAAACTCACAGCCAAAAACTTAGTTATAAGACATACACATTTATTTCTTTTCTTTTATTGAATTAAATGTGATATCAAGTCCCTATTTGATGAGACTGAAGGAAAATCTTTGATACCTTTAAGCATAAGAAGCATTCCAACTTCCAGGGATTTCCCCTGGTAAATCAGGTAGTCTTACCCAGGACCAAGAACATGGTGGACATGTGTTGGCTTCCCTCCCAGGACCTGTTACCCTCTATCCTATTCTCAACAAATCAGCTTTCCCTTGGTCAGTGAGCTTATATGTTATGACCCTGTCTTCTGTTTTGGAAGAGGCCTCTACCGCAGTCTACATCGGTGTTTATAATCTTACCCCATCTACCACTGTGCTTGGTTTGTGGTTTGTAACACTCTGATCAGAGCAAACCCCAGGACACTTGTTTTTTGCTTGTGGGGACCAATGGTTTTTATCCCACAAGTGAATCAGGATATTGCTGCTCTAGGGCTTGTAGCAGCTGTTGCCACAAGAAAAATCAGCCTGAGAACAAGCCTGAACCACAGAAGAAAGAAACAATCTCAGAGGAAAGGAACTGGAGGCTAGTTAGTAGGCCTCAAGCTGGCCCTATTTTTAAACAAATTTACATTATTTTAAAAACGAGTTTGGGTAGAGTTAGCTCTTTTTTGCTACCAAAGATCTGCCTGTTGTAGCATCCAGTCCTATGCCATCAAGACTGCAGTTTACCAATCAAGTGTCCAAATCCAGACTCACAGACTGAAATACCTGTGCCCAAGTCAACAGGGAGCAAACTTGAAAATGAACCAATGGTCAGAGTTGAGTCGCAGATAGCTACATCCCCTGTTTCCCTGATTGAAACCACAGACTTTGTATTTAGATACATTGCCAGCTCATTTATTTTTAAATTTTGAGACAGGCTATTTCTAAGTCACTAAGTTGCCCAGTTGTGGCTTGAATTTGTGATTCTCCTGCTTCAGCCTTCCAGAGTTCTGGGATTTGGGGCATACAGGGCATACAGTACCATGTGGGCCTTTATTTCTTTGTAGTCTGGCCATATCCATGAAAATGTTGGTAGATGCTAATGCGAAGAGTGCTGAAATCTGTGTGAGGAAGGAAAGATTTCGGGCTGCTGCCATATGCCACCGTGAGATAGGAGTGGGGCAGGCTAGAAGACAATGCGAACATCCTGTGTTCCCTCACATCGAAGGTCCATGGTAAGACCCATCTTGTCCAGGTACCAAGACTCAAGAAGAATTCAAGTCACCATGGTATTGCCAACACACTGTGATCATGTCAAAGATATTTTTAGTATTTTTATAAGTAAATGCAGGCCTCTAGAGTAACACCAAAGCATGTATTATTTTCAGTAGTTCTACACAGGGCCAAATTGTACATAGCAAGTACCCAGCGACACTAAAACTAGGTTTGCATTTGTCTCTGAATTTTGTGTGTTCCAATGACTCTTTATAGACATGTACATGCTTAAGTGGCAGAGGACTTAAGATTTTTCCAGCATAAAATAGCTATGGCATGATGGCTCTGAAGTTAATCCCGAAGTCAGCAAGCAACTGGTATCCGCAGCAATGGAAAGGCTCTTTCTTCTCAGTTCTTAGAAACTTCCATTGCTTTTGAAACAGTAGGGGAAAATAATTTATGTTTTAGCCTTGGTTTCAAGGTCCATGAAATAGACCTGGGAAAAATGCCTTCTCTGCTTTGGGTAACTTTTCGTTTTTGTACTGGGGATCAAACCAAGGCTTTCACACAGAGCTACGTCCCAGACATTTTTTTAAATTTAATTTAATTTTGTTTTGTTTATTGAGACAGCATGTCATTCGAGTCCAGACTGGTCCTGAACTCATTATGTAGTCCAGTAGGGTCTTGAACTCCTCCTACCTCAGCCTCCTGATGCTGGGATTACAGGCTACCACACTCAGTTTATGTGGTGCTGAGGAATCAGACCAAGGGCCTTGTATTTGCTAGGTAAGCTCTTTAACCACTGAGCTATACCCCCGACCCCCAGCCCATTTTTGGTTATGATTTTATCTTTTTGTTTTGTTTGTTTGAGACAGGATCTCACTCTGTACTACAGGCTGGACTTGAATTCACTATGAAGCCCAGGCTGCCTTGAACTCAGAGCAATCCTCCTGCCTCAGTTTCTCAAGTGCTGGGATTACATGTGTATACCACCACACTTGGCTTGTATGGTGCTGGGGAATAGAACTCAGGGCTTTGCACTTGCTAGGCAAACTCTATAACTCTTGTTCTATTTCTCTAGCCATTACTTCTGATTTTAGACAAGGACTTGGCAATTTTTTGAGCCCAGGCTGGGCTCAAACTGGTGATTGAACTACCTGCCTCAGCCTCACAAGCCTGTGTCTTGCATTACCTTTCCCCATAAGTACAATGAGTAGTTTGGATGTCATGCATTCTTGAGTTTGAGATAGTCATTCAGTCAGATGTCTTTGAGACACAAGGCTCCTCACAGCAGCCTTCACATCCTTGTTCCTCAGGCTGTAGATGATGGGGTTCAGCATGGGGGTCACCACCCCATAGAAGAGGGAGATGAGCTTGTCCGCAAGGTCCTGCTTGTCTGCCCCCAGCGGGTCCTTGGCCTTGGGCTTCCCATACATGAAGAGGATGGTCCCGTAGAAGACAACCACGACTGTGAGGTGGGCAGAGCAGGTGGAGAAGGCCTTTTGCCTCCCCTCAGCTGAGGGGATCCTCAGGATGGTGGCAAGGATGAACACATAGGAGACAAAAATGAATAGGACTGGGATTGCCAGGAAGATCATGTTGGCCACAACCATGCTGATCACATTGATGGAGATGTCAGCACAGGCCAACTTGAGAACAGCCAGGATCTCACAGGTGAAGTGGTTGATGACATTGTCCCCACAGAAGGGCAGTTGCATTGCCTGAGATGTTTGTACTATAGAGTTGGTGATGCCAGCTGCCCAGGAGCTGATAGCCATGGGCACGTAAGCAGCCTTGCTCATGACCACAGGGTACCTAAGGGGGTTGCAGATGGCCACATAGCGATCGAATGCCATCATGCTCAGGAGCACACACTCTGTGGCTCCCATGGCAAAGGACAGAAACATCTGCCCAAAACAGGCTAGGAAGGAGATAGTTTTCCTAGGAGTGAGAAAGCTGTCAAGAATGAGGGGGACTGAGGAGGTTGTGTAGCAGATGTCCAGGAAGGAGAGATTCCCCAGGAAGAAATACATAGGTGTGTGCAGGTGGGAGTCAAGGGCAGTCACCAGGATGAGGACCCCATTGCCCAGCAGGATCACCAGGTACATTGACAGGATGAGCACAAAGAATGTTTTCTCAAGTTTAGGGTGGGCTGAGAGGCCCAGGAGGATGAAACCCATCACAGGAGCAGTCTCATTGAATCTGTCCATAGTGTTTCTGTTCTGGAGTCTACAGAACTCAGAGGATTAATGTCAATATTCTCTTACCCCAAAAGCGAATGAACAGCCAGACAAAGAACATTGCTCTTCTGAGCAATCAGAGAATAAACTTGACAACCCACTCATCTGTAGGGGGTTCTAGGAACAGTATAGGAGAGAACGACATTTCATTCCTATGTCCAGAGAAAATCAAGTTAACTTGAACTAACCCTTCTTGCAGCTGATAATTAGAAAAGCTGGAAAAAAACTGTGTAAAATATTGGAGAAGTAATAAGACCCTTGAGAAGACATGGGGTTATGATTCTGGGAAAAACACACAAAGCAAAGCCTGTCTGACTCTTGAGGCTGTGTTTCATCTCCAGCATGTGCAATTACTGGGAGAATCCACTGAGAGGCTGCAAAGCTCCACCAACATCCTCCTTGGGGATGGGGAATGGGTTTTGAAGCAACATCACAGGAATTAGGAAAAAACAGAAAGGAAACAGACATTTGCAAGTGCTGTACCTCAGTTTTAAATCTTCTCACGTCCTGGAATTGGACTGAGGTGGTCTCGGTCTTTCCATACTCCCAAGTACCTAAGAGAAGCAAACATGAGTCCAATGTGGAGAAAGGTAACATCTCCCTGGTCTCTAAATCACATCTACAAATGCTTTTGAAGATACAAATGCTGGTATACATTTAAAAAGAAATAGGGCATGCAAGGAGATGAGACAACACAAGGAAAACCCAACAGAAATAAACACAAAAAACGAGGAGGTGCCTAGCTCAAAAATCCACCCAGACCACCTAGATACCCCAGCGCCGGTTGGTCCTTTTGTACCCTTGGAGCTATCTGGCGCCAACTTGCAGGAGAGATCTGACCAATCCTCCCTTCTGTCTTTATGCTTGGTTTGCCCGCGCCAGAGGTTCTGCTTTTTTCCCCATGAGGCTGCTCACAGAGTCCTAGTCTGTTTTGGTAGCTATCTTCTTTCTGGGAAGCTTGTCTCTTTTCTTGGAATTCTAAATTCTTTCAAAACTAGGATTATTTCTGGACCAATACAAATTTATTTGTAACTTTAAAAGTGTTGGGTATTTGGGTTTCCTTGCACTGTATCTGAAGTGTGTTTGGTTGAACTTTGTAGACAGCTGTCTCTCCAAGAGCTGCCCGTGTTCTCTCTCTTTCATTTCTTACAGGGTCACCTCATGCCTGGGAACCCCTGAGACACGTTGGGCCCCTGTGCTGTAACTCCTGTGTTGAACTTGTCCATCATTTCCCACACACAATTTGGCTCTCTGTGGATAACCTTGACTTACAGACAGCTGTTCCCTCATTCCTTCCCAACCATGGCAACCTGACCTCTGCAGCTCCACCATAACAACGTTAAGGGCCTCAGCAGGGCCAACTGATGACAACAGTCCTGACCCCCAGTAGGGATCTGTCTCTCTTAGTCTGCCTCCACCAGCCTGCTCTCCCAATTTATCAGGCAACCTTCCTTTGTCCTCTTCTGCCTGATCCCTGAGCTACATACCACCTAGATAGCCAATACGCAAAGCTTGTGCTGCCTGATGCAGCCACCCACATCGCATAGAAGCTATGTTCACCCCACAAGCACACTTCCCACATCTCTGCTTTACACCCTTACGGATGTTCCCTTTATCTCTTTTCTTTTCTTTTCTTTTCTTTTCTTTTCTTTTCTTTTCTTTTTCTTCTGAGACAGAGTCTTACTCCCATAGTCCAGGCTGGTCCTGAACTCACCGTGTAGCCAGGCTGGCCTTGGACTCACGGCAATCCTCCCGTCTCAGCCTTTGAGTGCTGGGATTACAGGAATGCACCATCAAGGCCAGCTTATGTGGTGCTGGGGAACCAAACTCAGGTACTCAGGGCTTGCTGGCAAGTGCTTTAACTGCTGAGGCATGCCTCCAGCCTCCGTTATCTCTTTCTTATCCCCTTTATCTTTATGCCTTACACTTGGCTTTATGCCTGGACCTGCTAACTAGGGACAGGGTTGTAGGGGAGCCTTACACCTAGACCTTCTGCTACCTAATGCCTAAGCTTAAGGTCATGGAGGTGATAAAATTTCTCTCTGCTTTCTCTTGCTACTGGTCGTATTTTTGGTTCTTCTTTCATGTAAAACACCATATTACACAATTTAGCACATAATAATTGTGATCAAGTCAGTGTTAAAAATTTCAAGGTTAATGGACTTTGTTGGGCCCTGACTATAGGCGGGGCATAACTTGATGCAGGGCACACAGCAAGATAAGGTGCAGCCCCTGACCTCGACGAGCAAAAATTCTAACAGGGAAGTAGTCTGTAAACAAAAAATTACAGCATCACTATCAACTAGAACAGTCACCCTGATTCTTATAATGATAGGCTTTGAGTCTATTTATCAATACGTTCCTTTGCTAACTAGAAAGCTCTTTGTTGCATTCCTGACAGACTCGAAGTATAGTTTGACTGTATAAGTGTATGGGGCTCTTTACCTCCTGGCAAGGCTTAAAGCATTCTGAAGTAGATAGTCTTTGATACTGAACTGAAATCTGATTCCTTGCAACTTCAACCTGGCCTTGCCATTTGGAGCCCCCAAAGGCAGATAATCCCTCTTCTACATGGTAGCCCTCCAAACACCCAGGGAAAATTTGATTTAGGCATGAAGATAAAAAAGACTCAATCTCCCCTTTTGTCCGAGGGCCTCAAAATAGACACGTCTTGTAGAGGCAAATGGATCATTCAAGAATTGGTTACAAACACTGATATGGAAAATAGTCCCCAAGCTCAAAGATGTTCCAGGTGCCTAGGACACACTCCTCCTGTGATGCGTGGAATAGGGCAGTAAAATAGTCTCGTGAGTTTTCCAAAATTAGATTTTGGTGCTGGGCAGCCCTCGTGCCTCTTCCAGGAATTGGGTCACATGAAGAAAATATTCCCTCTGTAAATGCCAACAGACCTAGAGACATGCATGACTCGCTAGGTTTGCCAAACTTTGGACTCTTATGAAGTAAGAAAGACTCCAACAGTTTTAATCAAGAAGGGACAACTGAGTGCAAGAAGACCATGAGCTGTGGGCCCCTGGCAAGCCCATTGCTGTGAAGGTGTGAAACCAGATGATATCACAGACTCTTGCAGCTTGATGGATCTTTTTGATTCTGTGAGAATCATGCCATATCTATGGAAATGCTTCATCACTTTCCTCCTTCTCCACCCCCACATCCATTACGGTCAGGACTGATGTAGTAATATTAGAAAGTTTCAATATTGCTTTGTTTTTGTTTTTGTACTGGGGATGGAGCCCAGGGCCTTACCATTGAACTATGTCCAAGACCGCAACCCCTCCTTTATTTTTTTATTTTAAGGTGAGTTGCCCAGGCTGAGTTAAAATTTGTGGTCATCTTGTCCTTGCCTTCCAAGTGCTGGGATCGCAGGTGTGCAGCTACCAACTAGCCGGTACTCCTTTCTGCCAAAACTCTCACTTACCTTTACCAGAAACACAGTAAGCAGGAATGACCAGTTTCCCAAGGGTTTGAAAGGGGCTTCAGGTCACAAACAGGGGCACTTGGTCTGAAGCTCCAGGGTGAGGGCTCAGCCTGCAGGGCAGGCAAAGGGTGCGGCTGTTCTTCCTCCACCTGCCCGCTGTGCTTGGGGCAAAATCTCCAAAGGACTGGCCACCACCTTTAAAAGTCAATTTAAATTTCAGTTTCTTTTTTGGGACCATTTTGGTCCCTAAAGTCATTTAAAGTTTGGAAGGTGAGTTGTACTCAGTTTAAAAACTTTCTATCCTTCTGGGATAACATCCCCAAGTTCCAATTATGCTAAAGGCACTAGAGGAAGTACTTGCATGATTCTTATTTTCCTCCTTTTCTTCCTCCCCCTTTTCTTTCTTTCTCCATCCTATTTTCCTCCTTATGCCCCTGTGTCCTTTCTTTCTGAACATCAAAATTCCATCCACAAGAGTCCAACAATCCACTCACTGATCGGTAATGAGCGATTCATTCAGACTCTCCGACTTTTTCTCTTGTGCTGCAGTCTGGCCCCACCACTCCTAGTCCATACTGATGCAGTAGTTGTTGAGAGTTCCCAGCGAAAGGCTTTTAGTCTCCAAATGCCCATCCTGTCCGATTCGGTGCAGCAAAGCAGCCTACTGTGTTTTTCCCTCAGGTCTCACGGGGCATTCAACTCAGTGACTGTCCTTTCAGATTTCTGCACATGCACATTTGCTCCCTGACCTCCGGGGAGTCACTGACAAGAGTACGAGCTAGGACAGGAACAGGTTCAGAGAATGGGCGCATCCAGGTAGAGATGCCCGGAGGAACACAGATATCTGCCGGCAGAAGGTGCGCCCTCTAGTGGCAAGGGAAGCAAGTGAAAAGAAAGTTCTCAAGCGAGGCACAGTGCCTCACTGGTGAAAGCCCAGAGGAGGAACCAGGCGGCCTTGTTGGTGTGTGGAGCCGAATGTCTACACCTCACCTACTGTGCACATCCCCTGCTCCATGCTGACAGAGCAGCCATGGGATATTTGGGTCCTGATTGTTGAAGACAAAGCTTTGCGTGTCAGAAATCTTATTCCGTGTGTATCTGTGGGGTGTAGTTCTGGATGTCTAAATGCTGAGTTATCAAAAAATATTTGCCATATTTGTGGCTTCATGGTAAGAAGGCTCACTTACCGGCCACACCCACGTTCTCCATTTGAGAAATTCCTTGCATTGTTCCAGGCTCTGTACCATGAGAGGAGGGAAGAGAGCGCAGAGTAGCACACAGAAAGCAGAGCAGAGAGCCTGCTACGTGATGGCTGAAGTGGGGGTGTTGGGCAGACAATAGAGGATAATTAGTCCCAGCTAGAGCAAGAGGAGCAAGGCCATAGTGGTTGAGTCTCTAAATTGCAGGCCTCTGGAGCTGGAACAGTCAGCCCTGATGCAGAGGAGCCAATAGCTGCTTGGATTCTGACTGACATCGCAAAGCCTGGCCAGCTGGGATACTCAATTACAACATGATCCTTCCATGATCCCTACAACATCCCCAACACTTAAGGAAACAAAGTGTGATAGAGGGGAGGCCTTTAGCACTTGGTGGCAGAGGGCAGAGGTGGCAGCAGGGCTCTGTAGATCAAAACAGCCAATCGCAACCCAAGCACACTCCTTCTATTAGACTCTATTTTGCTTAAGCCACTTCTGACACCAAATGTATGGGGTTCCCCCCCGCCCCCACACACACACCAATACTCCAGCTCTCTAGGCACCGAGTGTCCCACATTTTCGTTTTGGTGCTGACTGTCCAGATTTAGTACAGATCCCACAGGTATAGAACTCAGTTCCAAGAGACTGCCCCAATCTCAGTCACCAATCTTAAGTCTAGGCAGCTCACACTTTTGACTGACCAGCTATCAAAGCAGAAGTATTCTCATAACTCCTTCCTTAGGTTCAGTAATTTGATAGAAATTGTTGACAAACTTCAGGGAAATGCTATACTTCCATTTGTCAGGTTATAAAGGACATTACACAGGAATAGCCAAATGAAAGAGTTCATAGGACAAGTTATGGGCAAGGAGCAGGGAGTTTCTGCGCCCTCTGTGGGTGTGTCACCCTCCCAACACCTCCTGCTGTTTGCCTACTTGGAAACATTCTGAACTTTTTGGCTTAGGATTTATTTTTCTTTTTTTATTTTTTTGTATTGGGGATTGGGCCTACAGCCTGTGCATGAGTTATATCCTCAGGCTTTTTTATTTTTTTGAGACTGAGTCTTGCTAAGCTGCCCAGGCAGGATGCCAACTTGTGACTCTTCTGTCTCAGCCTTGCAGAATGCCAGAATTACAGGCCTGGGCTACTAGGCCCAGCTGGGCTTTTTAGGGAAGCTCCTTTATGGGGATATGATAGATTAAATCATTAGCCATTGTTATAGTTGGGATCTGGAGTGTTCCCAAAAATACTTATGTATTTGGATGTAGTGGGATAACTGTGGAATTATGTTCTGCTGTAGGGCCTGGCCAGATGAGGTGAATGTTTGGAGCTTAGCAGGAATGCATTGTGTCAATTGGTTGAGACTAGAGGGTTCCCAGGGCAGAGCTTTCAGGTGTGTGTTACTGATTTGTGAACCAGAAAGGGAGGGAGAACACCCACCCCTGGGGGTAGTGCTAACTGGAAGCTTAAAGTAATTAAAGGAAGGAGGAAGAAACATTGTTACAGCTTTTCCTGAAAAGACTCTAGCCTTGGTTTGAGTCTGCAGACGTGGACTTGCTCCTCACTCACTTGCCTCCTGCCTTTCTTGGCTTTCTGTCTTCAATGCCATGAGCGGCTCCCAACCTCTGTTATGCTTTTCCACATTGCCTGCTGCCCCGTGAATTGACTGTGTGAGACTTTCTGAAACTGTAAGCTAAAATAAATCTTTCTTTCTTTAAGTTGGGCAATGTCAGGTTTTCTGTCACAGCAATGGAAATGTAACTAAGTCATTAATGATGAACTCAATCTCCAGTATTGTCCCCTGGAGAATGCTCCAGGCTGGGTGCTCCAAAGTTCTCAACACGTAATAGTTCTTTTGACACTGCCTCCACCCTGACGCCATCTAGTGGCCTGCCAGGTGTCATTTCATTTGCACAAACTGGTATGGTTAAGAGAATCTTATAAGTTAAAAAGACATTCCTTTCACTTTCATCACCCAAGAAGTTACAAAGGTTTTAGGAGCTCTATGCCAGGAACTGGAGACAAGGACAATGCACGTGTCAGCTCTTCACCCCTGGGAACATGCGCCTGACACACACAATCTAAAGGAGAAAAGGCTTATTTTGGCTCACAGTTTCAGAGGTTTCAGTCCATGGCTAGTGGCTCCAAAGCAGAAACATCATTGCAGAAGCGTAGTCAAGAAAGGTTGTTCAACTCATGAAAGCCAGGAAGCAGACCAAAAGGCGAAGCACCAGGAACACAGAGGTAGGGGCTGGGAACAAGATAGACTCTCCAAATGCATGCTCCTAGTCACTGCTTTCTCCAACTGGGCCCCACCTGGTAAGCTTGTTCAGCTACAAACTCTTCAAAGGATTAATACATTAATGAGATTCGTGTGATCATGATCTAATTACCCCTCTAAAGGGCTGGAGGAATGGCTCTATGGTTAAAATGCTTGCCTAGCAAGTACTATGCCAAGCACTAAGTACTGAGTTTGATTCCTCAGCACCACATAAACCAGGCATGGTGGCACATGCCTATACTCCCAGCGCTCGGGAGGCTGAGGCAGGAGGATTGCCATGAGTCCGAGGCCAGCCTCGGCTCCATAGTGAGTTCAGGACCAGCCTAGGCTACAGAGTGATAACCTGTCTCAGAAAAGCAAAAGCAAAAACAAAAAAACAATTACCTCTCTAAGCTTCATCTACAAACATGACTGCATTGGAGATCAAGCCCCAGTACATGAGTCTTTGGGGAAATTATTTATTTACTTACTTATTTGTTTATTTATTTGGAGGCAGGCTTTCGCTCTGTAGTCCAGGCTGGTACCGAACTCAGCCAAGGCTGGGTTGGACTCAGGACAATCCACCTGTCTCAGCCTCCCGAGTGTTGGGATTACAGACGTGCGCCCCCATGCCCAGCTTTGTGTGACGCTGGAGAATCGAACTCAGGGCCTTGAGCTTGCAAGGCAAACACTTTAACCTCTGTGCCCTTCCTCCAGCCCAAGAACATTTATATTTAAACCATAAGCTACTGTATATATCCCCACACGTATACATATACATGCACCCATGGGATTGGTGGAAGTATTAAATAAGAATATATTTGGAAAACAGCTAAACATTAATGGAAAGCTTTATTAATATTGATGCCTCGCCACTATCTCAAATATAATAAATCCCCAAATTATAGTATTTTTAGTTACATCTTTGTTTCTGGAAACTAACTTAGAGCCGAACAAAACTGATGTACAGAAATGGCTACCAAAACGTCAGAAATAGTCCTGAAGCTGCCACGCCCACCACTGGGGACTCTCCTTTTTCCTTCCTTCGTGGCTTTCTCTCAGTTCTCAAGATCTAAGTGTACAGGAAGAGGGAAGTCATATTTCCTTTCTACCTCTTACGTTCACAGGTTGGGGCCCCCATGGAAAAATTGATTAGTAAGAGAAAAGCACGCACATTTATGTACATTTTACATGTTAGGTGGACCTTCACAAAAAAATGAAGATCCGTAAAAAAATAGACTTTGTGGAGAGGGAAAGAGGAGTCAGGGGAATCGGGTGAGTAGAAAGGGCAAAGAAGTATGATAAGTAAATCAAATAATTTTAAAAGAAAAAAATTAAAAATGAAAATCATGAGAGAAATAGTTAAGCCTGAGTATTCTTTACAGTAGGTTTGATGAAGAACGGAAAGTAGTGGAGAAACATGACAGAGTAGGAAAGAATGAGCTACCTGAAGGAAACAGGCCTACTTACCCACATTCCTCCGGGTGACCGGTGTCTCTAGAAATAGGCATGTTCTCTTGATTCAGGTATACAAAGGGCCTCTCTCATACCATAAGCTCCAGAGGAGATCATAAAATCTTTCCTTGGTTTTATAACCTGTGTCAGGGGGAAGAGCAGGGGAAGTTTAGAGAAACTTCTTGCATTGTTTCTGTTGGTCAGCTTTCCGTGACTCCAACAAAATACCCGAAATACTCAACTTATGAAGAGGGAAAGTTGTTTTGGTTCACAGGTACGGAGGTTTCAGTCCATAGTCTGTTGACCCCATTGCTCCGGGGCCTGTGGTGAGGCAGCACGTGATGGCACTAAGCACATGGCAAAGAAAAGCCGTTCACATCATACAAAGAAGAAGGGGTGAGACTCCACTATCTCCTTCAAGGGCATGCCACCAATAAGCTGAAGACCTCTCACTAGTCGTCCTTTCTTTGTTTTGGGTTTTGTTTTGTTCTGAGATAGAATCTTGCTATATAGTCCAGGCCAGTCTTGAACTTGCTGTGTGGGCCATGAAACCTCAAACTTGCAATCCTCCAGCCTCAACTTCCCTTGTGCTAGTTTTACAAGTGTGTACCACCATGCCTAGCAAGGCCGCATCTTTTAAAACGTTCTACCACCTCCCAGTAGTGCCAAGCTGGAGCTAAGCCTTTTAACACATAGCCCTTTGAGGGACATTTCAGATCCAATTGTAGTACTGTTGCTCAAATATTTTCAGCTTAAATAAATACTTAGTACACCATAATGCCATATTTGCGGGGCAGCCTATCTTCACAGCAAGTGTCTTAGTTACTTCTGATTATTTTCCTTCCTGTACATCCATCTCAGATTTGTGTGTGTGTGCGTGTGTGTGTGTGTGTGTGTGTGTGTGTGTGTGTGTGTGTGTGTGTGATCATATGGATACAACCCAGGGCCTTCACACTGAACTACATTCCCAACCCATTTTTCAGTTTAGATATTTAGACAGGATCTCACTAATTCACTACATTTCCCAGGCTGGACTTAAACCCTGTCTCAGTCTCTTAGAGTGCTAGAATTACAGGACTATTCCACCAGGCCTGGCTCTAATCTTTCTCTAATTCCTATAATTTTTTGTGTCTCATCCCATGCACTCCTACTATGTTCATTCTCTTAGGCAGCTATGTAGTACTTTCTTTCGTGCCTTAATCTATAAATAGATCCAATATGATGGGCATTTTCTGAAGAAAAAGATACATTCTAGTCATTATGTTCGTTCTTGTCCACCCTAACTCTGTGTACTGAGCACATATGACATGTTTGTAGGATAGCAAATGTTTATTGTTTGGAGTGATGGGAAGGCTGGTATCAGTGAGCAATAATGAGAAAGGGGGAGAGAGAGAGAGAAAGAATTTTTTTATTTTTTTGTTGCTGGGACACTACACATGACACGCACAACTTAAGGGAAGAAAGTTTTATTTTAGTTCAAAGCTTCAGGAGGTCTCAGTTCACTCATGCATGGGTGGCTGGCAATGGTGAGAAGAATCTGGTGTAGAGCAGTTGCAAGAGGAAGGCTCAGGGCTTGGGGAGAAGCTGGCCCAATAGTAGATCCTGCTGGCCACACCCTCAGTAATCTGCCACACCCTCAGGGATCCATCACATGCACAGTAATCTACCACTGTCTCGGTTATGCACCACAACTTCAATAATCCACCTCTCCCAGTCAAGTCCTACCTCTTAACAGTGTATAAAATCCATAGATAATCTACAACATTCAAATATATGAGGGTTCTGGGGGATATTCCAGGTCAAAACCATAACAAAGATGGATCTGGCTTATTGGGTAGAGAGCAAGAGGAGATGATACCTGAGTAGTTGGGGCCCTCAGGGCCCGAGAGCCTCAGCATCGCAGACCTTGGCAGAGTTCCTTCCCACAAAGAAGGATTTACTGCCTGTACTTTAAGCCTGATGTTTTTCCTCACACCTTGGTCTGCTCTTTTCTTAACAAGCATTGATAAGGGAATATAGAAGCTGGTAAACAACTGGGGTATAAAAGGAAAAGCTGTAAAAATTAAAGTGTCTTTTGCAGCCTCCCTTGCAAGAGTCCATGCCTTTTTTCAATCTGCACTCTCCCACTCAAGTACCCGTTGACTGACTGAGCGGGCTAGGTCACTGGGTAATTGGGGAACAAGTCTGCCCAAGCTCCTGGTAACATTTAGATCACCGAAGTTCAGCTTTGCTTCTTTTCTAGACCCTCTGAGGGTCAGTGACTGAGTCACCTTGTCTTGGTTATTTATTTGTTGATAGAACAAATACCTGACATCCACAATTTAAGGAAAGAAAGATTTCTTTGAGCTCCTAGTTTCTGAAGGCCTCACATAGTCCATTCACGGGAGACTGGCAATGGTGAAAACACACGGCCTAGGTCTATTTGAAACCAAGTGAGGAAGAGCAAATTAATCATGTCTAGAGTCTAAGGAAAGGCCAGACCTTTCCCAGGAAAAAGCTGTAACCATGCTTCTTCTTCCTGCTTTATTGAGTTCAAGCTGCCGGTTGAGCTGCCCACAACCAGGGTGGGCTCTCCTCCTCATTTCCTGACCCACAAGTCAGTAACACACACCTGAAATCTCTGCTCCTCAATCTCAACAAGCTGACATAATCCTTCCATATCAAGTCCCAAGCTTCTGCCCCTTTTAGCCAGGCCCCACCTCCCAGCAGTACAATTCCATAGATACCCAAATACATGAGGCTTTTCGAGACATTCCAGATCCAAACCATAGCACACTTTGAATCATTTATTGTGATCAAATCCCAGAAGAACTCTGCATATCCAGTTACAGAAAACTTTTTGTGCCGAAGTTTTCGTGTAGCGAGAGGGGAGCTTTGGGTAGATTTCCATAGCATTGTCTAATTGGGTCTATGGAGTGAAGTCTAATTTCTGAGTCTCTCACCAAATGTTAATTGCTTCTGGGATAGTACCTGGCCCCACACAGCACAGCCCTAAGTTCCTAAGAGAATCTTTATGGGCCCCCCTGGAGATCAGAATGGAACACAGAAGAGAGAAGGTGCTGTGCCCAGTGGTTGGGCATGGCCTGTCAGCTCACCCTGGGTGTGGCCTCCTCCAGGCTAGGGCTTCTCACTAAGCTCAAGGATTGAAAGCCAGCCTTTGCCTTCTAGTCTTGTTAAGCCTTTAGTCAGACAAGGACTTTTAGAATTGTGGCTACAACTTGGACCTCTCTGCACTCAGGGTTATCTCAACACATCAATAGGTGGACAACAAACAGATAGTATCTGCCATAGAAGAGTGTTCACCTTGGTGCTGCTGAAGCAGCTCTGAGAAATATGGCCTTCATGACTTTCTTGATCATGACTAGGTAGCACCCAGGTGGGAAAGGGACACTCGAATCAGTCTCTTGTCCTAACACCAATAAACTGGCAACCTCCTCACTGCCCGGGCTGCCTTCCTGCAAGCAATCAATGCACCTTGGACTGGACCCCAAACTGAGTAAGTGCAGATAACTTCTGTGGCCAGATTTGCACTGCTTGGGAGGGAGGGCAGGATTGCATAGGGTGGGTCAGGTGACAAAGTGCCTCTCTCCAAAACTCTGAGCACTATGGCTGTGGAAAGGTAGTAGATACATTTTGCCTGAGTCTAGGAAGGCCAACTCAGGACCAGTGGAGGAAGGGAGACGCCAGGAAAAAGCAGATTTCAGGTGTTTGAAGAACTCTAACAACTCAGGCTTCCTGACAATGACATTGCCATCATCAACTCCTATTGTTCAAAAAATTCAAGCACAGGCTGAAAAGTCACTCACTAAAGAGAGGATCCTGTGACAGTGCCTATGGGATGGGGACTGAACTGCTTAATATCTGAAGATTCTGCCAAACCTCAGACTGTCTCCCTGACAGAGGAGCTTTGCTCTAAAAATAGTTCTTCGTCCTTTAAACCATGATACTGTGAGATGATTTCTTTTGGATACTCTATCAATTAGAAAAAAGACTCTTTTCCTCAAGACCATATGCAACTCACACAACTCTCCTGACCTCGGTTTCTCTACCTTTAAATTAGGAAGGACTGGAATAGGTCAATGAGTCTCAAGACTGATATGTTTCAGAAGTACATGGAAACTTATATTTAAAGACAAAACAAATAACCAACCAAACAAAACCAGATTGCCAAGGTAATCTGCTAAGGAGAGATGCAAAGCACCAGATTGTTTTTTGAGATAGAGATTGAACTCAGGACCTTTAAAATGAGCTACATCCCCATTACGTTTTTATTTTGAGACAGGAACTTCCATTTGCCACAGCCTGGGCTCAGACTTGTAATTTTCCTGCCTCAACCTCCCAGAGTTCTGGGATTACAGGCATATACAACCACACCTGGCTGGAAATCCAAGTTTTTAATGAACTTTTGGGTAGTTGGTGAAATTTGGTGCTTGGAATCTTTCTGGCAGTAAAATTGTGTAAGTACCACATGTTAACCGATTGTGCCCCTGGAACTCCTTGGCAGTAAAATTGTGAGCTTCTGACTATGGCTAACAATATTGTATTTGAATTCTGAAAAAGTATGAGATTAAATTTTAAGTATTCTCACAAAAAAAATGATAAGCATGGGAAATTTATCTTTGGCCATTTTACAAAGTCTACATGTTATAAAGCAATGATTTTAAAATTATAATTGTATTCATCTTTGTCAGTTAAAAAGGCTCTAAGGTTGTTTTGTTTTGTTTTGTTTTTTTAATCATGACCATCTTCAATGCCAATTTTGGTTCTGGGAGGTTGAATAGAGTTGCATGTTAACAGGTCCAAATGGTACCAGATGACATTTCTCTTTGAATTGAATTTGGTGTGGCTTTGGCTCAAGACCCACCCAACTCAAGTTAGGAATATGAAGACTGAGTGGGCTCCAACAATCTGCTAAGGTTGTATTCCTCCAGCTAAATCCTGAAACAGGAAAGACAGAGGGAGTCAGGTGCAGTTATAGGTGGAGATACATGAGTCTTTTCCAGACCAGATTTCTGAAGACTTTGGTGGACACTGCATGTTACAGGTTCCAGGAAATGTAAAACAGGCACTGTCAAGGAAATAAGAAACTATGTTTTCAATCCAGTATATTCTCTCCCTATATGACTGTATGTATAGAAAATCAAATTACAATAGAAACTTCCTGGATGAGGAGTAATCAGGTCCAGGGAAATAGGTTATGTCACCTCAATGGTCAGATCATTGAGCTGTAATACCACAAGGTCTCCAAATACAAGGCAGAGAAAAGGGTTAGTCAGGTTTCCCTACAGAAGTGCTGGAGACAACATATGTAGACATGGCATTGCTCTAAGTGTATTAACATCATTGATTAGAGAGAAATGTTCTTCATTTTATTGAATGCTGCTAGATTTTCAAGAGCCACTCTTCCAGTGTTAGCCTGGCTTTTATATAAGTTGGATTTACAGTTGAATCTTGGAGCATAGCTTTATCTACAGCTTTTAAGATGCTACACTCTGGTTATCATGTATTAACTCAAACTAGTTGAACAGTGACTATGTATTTTCTGCCTTCAGTATTCCTAGGGATGAAGACGAAAGTTTCAAATGGAAGCATCTAATCAGTCTATTGTGACAGAATTTGTTCTCCTGGGCCTCTCTGCCCATCCCAAATTAGAGAAAACATTCTTTGTGCTCATCCTGTCAATGTACCTGGTGATTCTGCTGGGCAATGGGGTCCTCATCCTAGTGACCATTCTTGACTCCCACCTGCACACACCCATGTACTTCTTCCTGGGGAATCTCTCCTTCCTGGACATCTGCTATACGACTTCCTCAGTCCCTCTGGTCCTAGATGGTTTTCTCACTCCAAGAAAGATCATTTCTTTCTCAGGCTGTGCTGTGCAGATGTTTCTGTCCTTTGCCATGGGGGCCACAGAGTGTGTACTCCTGGGCATGATGGCCTTTGATCGCTATGTGGCCATTTGCAACCCTCTTCGTTATCCCATAGTCATGAGCAAAACTGCTTATATGCCAATGGCCATCAGCTCCTGGATGGCTGGTGGAGTCAACTCTTTGGTGCAGATCTCTCTTGCAGTACAGTTGCCCTTCTGTGGGGACAATGTCATTAACCATTTCATCTGTGAGATCCTGGCAGTTCTAAAGTTGGCCTGTGCTGACATCTCCATCAATGTGATCAGCATGGGAGTGGCCAATGTGATCTTTCTGGGGGTCCCAGTTCTGTTTATCTTTGTCTCCTACATCTTCATACTCAGCACGATCCTGAGGATCCCCTCAGCTGAAGGGAGGAAAAAGGCCTTCTCCACCTGCTCTGCCCACCTCACTGTGGTAATCATTTTCTATGGGACCATCCTCTTCATGTATGGCAAGCCCAAGTCCAAGGACCCACTAGGGGCAGACAAGCAGGACCTTTCAGACAAGCTCATCTCCCTCTTCTATGGACTTCTGACACCCATGCTGAACCCTATAATCTACAGTCTAAGGAACAAGGATGTCAAGAGTGCTGTAAAGGACTTGGTGACTCGGAAATGCCTCCCTCGGTGATGCAATAAACCTGAGCCTAACGCGAACCTGCACCCTAACATTCACTCAGGTCGTACTCCAAAAACTATGTCTAAACTTAGGCTGAGCTATTACCATAGCCCTAACCCTAACCCTAGCACAACCTCCATCCCCACCCCCTAACCCTAGCCGTAAGCAGGCCCTAGAAGTAAAACTAGTCATACAGATTCACCTGGCGGAATTTTAACAAGTCACGCTCTCCCCACCTTTGTTTCTAAACTGTGGCATCGCCAAATCCTAGCCCAAGGCCCAAACACTACCTTAAACCTCACACTAACGGTATCCCCAGCCCTGGCCATAGGTCTAATCCCAACACTAACTCTCCACCGAGCACTGGCTCTAGTCTTAAGCCTAGGATGAACACTGTCCTTCAGGTTTGCACTAGCACTAGCTTGATATGCAGTCCTGCAGCCAAAGCTAACTCTACACCTAGTCCTAGGGACTACGTTAATCCTGCACCTACACCTACCACTTGCCCCAACCCTTGCAATAAACCGTAGCCTAACCCGATCACCCACCCTAACACCCACTCTGGCCCTGCTTCAAAACCTAGCCTTAAAGTTAGGCCTATTTATTACATTAGCCCTAACCCTAGCCCAACCTCACTTTCCACCCCCAACCCTAGCACATAAGCACACCCTAGAAGTAAAGCTGGTCACACAGTACACCCTCGCAGGATTTTAACAACTCATGCTCTCCCCAGCTTTTTTTTTCTAACAATAGGCCTCACCAAATGCTAGCTCAAGGGCTAAACATGACCTCAAACCTAACACTAACAGTAACTCCAGCCCTAGCCATAGCCCTGGCCCTAAAACTGACATTAACTCTCAACCGGGCACTGGCCCTTGTCTTCAGCCCAGGACTAACACTGTTCTTCATTTTTGCACAAGTCATATCCTCAAAAGTAGCCCTGCAGAGAAAGCTAACTTTAAACCTCTTTCTAGACCCAGAATTCACCATGCCCTTACTCCTACCATTTGCCATAATCTCTTTAATAAACCACAGCCTAACCTGAAGCCCCACCCTAACATTCACTCTGGCCCTACTCCAAAACCGAGAGCTAAACTTAGGCCTAGCTATAACTGTAGTCCTAACCCTAACCCTAGCACAACATGAATTTCCACCTCCTAACCCTAGCCCGTAAGCAGGCCCTATTTGTTAACCTAGTCAAAAAGCTAACCCAGCTGGAATTTAACAAGTCATGCTCTCACCAGAATTTTATCTAAGCCTAGACCTCCCCAAATCCTAGCCCAAGGAGTAAAGACGACCTTAAACCTAACACTAACAGTAACACTAGAACTAGACATAGCCCTAGTCCTAATCCTAAAACAAACTCTCAAGTGAGCACTGAACCTAATCTCAAGCCTAGGACTAACACTGTCCTTCATGTTTGCACAAGACACAGCCCCAAACGTAGCTGTGTCGCCAGAGCTAACTCTAACCCTAGTTGTAGCCCCAGTGCTAATGCTGCCCCTACACATACCCCTCGCCCCAAGACTTGCAATAAACATAAATTTAACTGAAACCCCCGCCCTAACATTCACCTGGGCCCTACTCCAAAACCTAGGCCTAAACTTAGGAGTAGCTATTGCCATAGTCAAAACCCTAACCCTAGCCTAACCTCAATTTCCACCCCCTAACCTTAGCCCATAAGCAGGTCCTAGCTGTAAACCTAGTCACAAACATAACCCTAGCTGGATTTTAACAAGTCATGTTCTCCGCAGCTTTTTTATTAACCATAGGCCTCCCCAAATCCTAGCTGAAGACCTAAACACAACCTTAAACCTAACACTAATAGTAACAGCCCTAGCATTAGCCCTAGCCCTTATCTTTTTTCCCTAGCCCTCACCTTAACACTAACTCTTAACCAAGCACTTGAACTAGCCTTTACCATAAAACAAACACTGTCCTTCATATTAGCACAAGCCCTAGCCCCCAAAGTAGCCCTGCATCCAAAGCTTACTCTAAATCTTGACCTAGCCCAGCACTACCACTGCTCCTACACCTACTCGTTGCCCCAACCCTCGCAATGACTCTGAGCCTAAACCAAACCCCAGCCATAGCATACACTCTGACACCACTACAAAACCTAGGCCCAAACTTAAGCCTAGCTATTACCATAGCCCTAACCCTAACCCTAGCCCAACCTCAATTCTACCCCTTACACCTAGCACTTAAGCAGGCCCTACACTTGAACTTAGTCATAGACCTAATCTAGCTGGATTTTAACAAGTCATGCTCTCCCCAGCTTTTTTTCTAAACCTAGGCTCTCCTAAATCCTAGTCAAACGCCTATACCCAACCTTAAATCTAGCACTAACAGTAACCTCAGTCCTAGCCATAGCCCTAGCCCCAATCCTAACATTAACTCTCAACCAAGCACTGGACCTAGTCTTAAGCCTAGAACTAACACTATCCTTCATGTTAGCACAAGCCCTAGCCCCAAAGGTAGCCCTTCAGGCAAAGTTAACTCTAAACCTAGTCCTAGCCCCAACATTACCCCTACCTCTGCACCTACCCCTTGCCCCAACCCTTGCAATAAACCTGAGTCTCACCAGAACCCTTGCCCTAGCATTCACCTTGGCCCTACTCCCAAACTTAGGCCTAAACTTAGGCCTAGCTATTATTGTAGCCCTAATCCTAACCCTAGCCTAACCTCAATTTCCACCCCCTAACCCTAGCCCTTAAGCAGGACCTAGACGTAAAACTAGTCATTAACCTAACCCTAGCTGGATTTTAATCAGTCATGCTCTCCCAAACTTTTTTTCTAACCCTAGGCCTCCCCAAATCCTAGCCCAAGGCCTAAACACGACCTTAAACCTAATACTAAAGCAGGCCCACAGCTTGAACCTAGTCATAAATCTAAACCTAGCTCAATTTTAACAAGTCATGCTTTCCACAGGTTTTATCTAAGACTAGGCCTCCCCAAACCCTAACCTAAGCCCTAACCCTGACCAAAGAACCAAACACTAACAGTAACCCCAGGCAAAGCCATCGTCCTAGCTCTAATCCTAACACGAACTCTCAACCGAGGACTGGACATAGTCTTAAGAATAGGACTAACACTGTCCTTCATGTTAGCACCAGCCCTAGCCCCTAAAGTAGCCCTCCAGCCAAAGCTAACTCTAAACCTCGGCCTAGCCCCAGCACTACTCCTACCACTATACCAACCCTTTCCTCCAACCCTTGCAATAAACCTGAGCCTAACCCGAATCCCAGCCCTAACATTCACCTTGGCCCTACTGCAAAACCTAGGCTGAAATTTATGCCTAGCTATTACCATAGCCTTAACCCTAACCCTAGCCCAACCTCAATTTCTAACCCTAACACTAGCCCTAATGCAGACCCTAGGCCTATACCTAGTCATAAACCTAACCCTAGCTTGATTTTAACAAGTCATGCTCTCCCCAGCTTTTTTTCTAAGACTAGGCCTCCCCAAAGCCTAGTCCAAGGCCTAATCCCAACTTTAAACCTAACACTAACGGTAACCCCAGCCCTAGCCATAGCCCTAATCCTAACACTAACTCTCAGTCGAGCACTGTACCTAGCCTTAAGCTTAGGACTAACATTGTTTTCATGTTCATGCTAGCCCTAACGCCAAAGGTAGCCCTGCAGCCAAAGGTATCTCCATTCCTAGTCATAGCCCCAACACTATCCCTATCCCAACACCTACCCCTTGCCCCAACCCTTTCAATAAACCTGAGCCTAACCCAAACCCCAACCCTAACATTCACCAGGCCCTACTCCAAAACCTAGGTCTAAACATAGGCCCAGCTATTACCGTAGTCCTAACCCTAAATTTATCCCAACCTCAATTTCTATCCCTAATCCTATCGCTAAAATAGAGCCTAGGCCCAAACCTATTCCTTGTATTTGTGACCTCTCCACCTCTGTCTCCTAAACCCTGTACTGGGATTATAGGCCTGTTGTGTCAGGGTCAGCTGATTTTATCTTTAAAAAATCAACTGTAGGGCCAGGGTCCCTAACTTCCAGGCCCCAGGCTGGGATAGCACAGCAGCAGGCGAGCAGCAGTGAATCAGTGAAGCTCTTTGTGTACTGGTAGTTGCTCCCCATTGCTCGCACTCCCACTTGAGCTCCATTGCCTCTCAAATCAGCAGTGGCCTTAGATTCTCACAGAAGTGCACAATAAATGCAATGTGCTTGAATCATCCCCCAAACATCTTCCTCACCATCTGCAGTATTTGTCTTTCTATACCTCATTTCACTTAATGTCCTCCAAATTCATGAAAACTCAATATTGAAAGACCAAAAGATCAAGAGACCCAGGCCAAGGAGACTCCATGTCAGGCTTCAAACTCCCCTCTCTAACTAGCAGGCCAGACTTTCTGTTTCCCCGAGTTAGATAAACAAAGCCTCCCCTCTCCCTGAGCTCATGAAAAATCAGCTTTTGGCTCTAACCCTGCATGTGTGCCATGAACAACCACACTATGTTTCTGTGTACCCAGAGGTCGCCATGGCTGATAGGTTGCAAGTCTATAGATGCATAAACTTCCTGATGTAGAAACAATGTGTGCCCCATTTCTCTTCTGTTCTGTGAAAAATCCCCCTTCTTGCTTCTGTGAGTAAAAACATCACAAGGTATGTGGTCTCTTAGTAATGCAAGTCATTACTCAAACTTTAGCTGATAGAGACTTTCCATTGAGCACATATTAACAATCCCAGACCAATCACAGATTAAACAACTTATGTGATTTCTGTTACAATCTTGTAATTTTTGTTTATAAAACCCCAGTAAAAATTGCACTCGGGGCTCCTCCTTAGCCCCCACTATGCTGGAGAGGGAGAGCCCAGGCTCCGAGCTTGCAATAAAGACTCTAGTGTGTTTGCATCGGAATCGGCTCCTGGGGTCTTTCTTGGGGACTTGCGATCTGGGCATAACAATACGCATAACAATACGTGTCTCGCCTCTGCTTTGTTTTCTCAAATGGATGTCTTCCAAAGGTTGGTAACAGAGTCAGTCCACCTGAAAGTCAGATTTTATGCATCCAACCTGTTTACTAGCTGTTGAATACAGAGGGTTTCAAATTAACAAATTCCTGGGGAGGTATGTGATTGACTTGGCTTGGGGTGGTTTCCTAGTCCTAGGAAAGGACAAGGGGGCTTTGGAGCAGTGGCACCTATTTAAGGAAGTCACTCTCATTTCTCCATATAGTTGAAATATGGGAAGGTGCATTTCCTGTGAGAGGTATGTGTTTTAAAATTTAGAAGTGGTCTTAGAGAGAAGAAAACAAGTGTTCACTACACACTATAGACCTAATGTCGTGCACATATGATCACTTGCAACAATGGCGCCAACTCCTTTCTTGTTCTCATGGCTCTGGGATGTAATGGCACGCACTCCCATTTTGACTCTGGATCAGTTGAGAGGCTTGGTTCAAGCCATGGAATGTTGGTGAGTGTGACAAAAGTAGAATCCTTTTTGATAGTTGTCAGGGCTGGGAAGAGGAAGGAATGAGAAGAAAAATGCCTAGGGGTGTGGAGTTTTACTTGGGAGTCACAGAAACGTTTTGGAACTAGATATAAGTGGTATTTGCACAACATTGCAAAGGTACTGAATACCACTGAATTACTTGCTTTAAAATAGTGGGTTTTACATTGCATAAATATAACCTTTGGCGGGGGGGGGGGGGGGGGGAGGACAGAGTCTTGTGCTGTAGTTTAGGCTGGTCCTGAACTCACTCTGGAGCCCAGGCTGGCCTCAGACTCACAGCAATCCTCCTGCCTCAGCTCCCCCAATTGCTGGGATTTGAACTGTGTGCCACCACACCTAGTTTATGTGATGCTGGAGAATTGAACCCAGGGCCTTGTGTTTGTGAGGCAAGCACTCTAACTGCTGAGCTATGCCCTCAGTTCTCAATAACATTTTTTAATTTAAAAAACAACCCATCTAAAGATGGACTAAATCTAGTGTAGACATTTCTCCAAAGATGTACAAATGGCCAAAAAGCACATGAAAAAATGTTCAATATCATTAGTCACCAGGAAGTACAAATCAAAACCACAATGAAATGCCTTTTCACACTGACTACAATGGCTACAGTGGAAGAGACAAACAATGACAAGTGTTGACAAGAATGTGGTGGGATGGAACTCTCCTTATATGCTTCAGGGAGTGGAAGGTGATGCCGTCCCCTTAGAAGGCACCTGACAGCGCCTCAGAATAGTCAAACATAGAGCTGGTTATATGATCCAGTAATTTCAAACATACATATATATATATATATATATATATATATATATATATATATATGAAAAATGTATGAAAATTAAAAACACATGTTCATCCAAAAAATTGTATATGAATGTTCATAAGAGAGAATGAATAAAAAGTAGTATAATGGTATTTTATTCAGTAATAAAAATAAAGTACTGATGTATGTTACAGTGTAGACAGTCCTTGAAAACATCATGCTAAGTGAAAAGCCAGAAGCAGAAGACCTTGTACTATTTGATTCTGCTTATATGAAATGTCCCAAATAGGAAAGTCCACAGACAGAAAGATTCATGTGCTATCTGGGTGTGGGGATGCACACCTATAATCCCAACACTTGGTATGCTGAAGCAGAGGATTACTGCGAGTTCTGGCCAGCCTGGGTTACATAAGGATTTCAGAACCAGCCTGAACTACAGAGTGAGATCCTGTCTCAAAAACAAAACAAAACAAAACAAAATGTGCTGGAATTTGATAATGGTGCCAGTCACAGAACTGTGAATATACTAAAAAAACAATACTGAATTGTAAATTCTAATATATATCTATTATTGTATGTGAAAAGAAAGCAACTTTTTTTTCAGTACTGGGGATTGAACCCAGGGAATCCTGAGCTTCATCCTCGACTTCTTAATATAAAAATCATCAACTTTTCAGATGTTTCCAACTGACTAGGTTGAATTTGATGAGATCTGACAAGTGAGTACAGTCGTACAACCACCACAATCAAGAAATAAGGATGCCCTTCATTGAAAACATCCCACGTGCCCTCTACAGTGGGTGCCCTCCCTGTCCCCAGTTCCTGGGAACCACTGAGCTGAAGCCTGTCCTCAGAACCTGCTACTTTTCCAGAGTGTCACAGAAACAGAATCATATGGTGCATAGCTTTTTTTTTTAAATCTGTCTTTCAAGGTTTTGATTTTTTCATTTTGCTTAAGTTTTTGTTGGTATATGTTTGTGATACATGAAATTTACACTCATTAGAGGGATTGGTACATAGAGATAACATGTCTTAATCATTTTCAGCCCTTCCAGCCTTCCTACCCTCACTATCCCATTTCCTTTAATCCCCTCCATCACCCCAAAAAACTTTGCCTTTGTTTTATTCCTTAATTTTCCATAACTGGATTCTCAGTTATCAATGGATTTGACTTTAATGGGAATTACCTTCACAATATTTATTATTATTATTGCTATTGTTGCTAATGAATTGAAGGCATATGACTTGTAAGGATATTTAATCCCTAACGCTTGCCTGGCGGTCATTCCTTGAGACTCTTCTAACTGCTCCCCTCAGCTTTGATCTCCCCAAGGACGGGATATCTGCTCCAGTTTTGTGTTTCTTACTTTCTTGGTTATTTATATGTCACTAGAGACCTGACTCTGGCCAGTTGTTGCCGTCCTGTCTCACCAAATGGGAATAAGGAACTGAGTGGCCATGTGAAGATTACAAGCCAGGGACACAGGCTCCATTAAAAGGGTAAGATTTATTTTTAGGATTCTAAAATATTTCCTTTCCCTCCAGATCTGACCACTGCATCACTCAAGGTCCATTTACTGCATTTTCCTTTGGAGAATGCACCATGTCTGCCTTTCAGCAAAGCCTCACAATACACACTAAAAAGGCAAAGAGCCTTGTTAGAGGATAGAGCTAGACTAAAAGAATGCAGGGATGTTGGGATTATCAAGCCAGAAATTTAAAACAACTATGATTTATGTGTTAAGGACTCTAATGGAAAAAGTTGACCATAATCAAAACCAGATGGGTAGTCTGAGCCAAACGATGGAAATTTTAAGTAAGCCTCAAAGGAAATGCTTAGTTACCGAACAGAAATGAAGGATGCCTCTGGTGGGCTCATTTGTAGGCTGGCCATGGCAGAGGGAAGAATCTCTGAGCAAGAGACTATGCCAATAGAAAACTTGCAACGCTACAGAGCAGCTGGCAATGTAGCGCGGGGGAAAGCGTTCACGGCCCAGGCGCAGGCCAGAGGCTCAGTGTTCCGACCCAGAACCGAAAGCACACAATCAAACAAACAAAAAACTGGAAAGCAGAGACTGACTGCAAACCAAGAACAGAAAGAATATCCAAAAACTAAGAGAGAGCTAAAAAGGTGCAGCACATGCATCATAGGAATGTCAGAAGAAGAAAGATGGAAATATGTGAAACATATGAAATAATTTCAAACAATTTTTTAATGCAGAAAGAGAGCCTTTTCCTGAGTGGGAGTCTATGAATTGTACTCCTAAGTAAACCACAAGCTATGGCATGTTGTCTATAGCTTTACATTTTTGTTTTCTTTCTGTCTCTTTTCTTTCTTCCTTCCTGTTTTTTTTCTTTGTCTTTCTTTGTTTTAAGACAGGGTCTTGCTAGGTAGACCAGGCTGGCCTTGAACTCACTATTTAGCCCAAAATGGTCTCGAACTCATGATCTTCTTGCCTCAGTCATCCTAATAGTGGATCTGCAGGCATATGCCACCACGCCTGGTAATTCCCATATTCCTAAATTGGGATGAGAGTGTAAAGGCCTTCTCATAAAGAAGAGAATGCAGGATCTGTCAAATTTAACAGTTACCTTTCCAGTATTTGATATGACAACAATTTAATAATTTTTCTTTATTAAACCTATACAAAGCATCCAACCTGAATTTCCGCAAAGCTATCTCTTTTCATCCTCTTTCTAGCTCAGTTTGTGTAATCTAAATTAAATTGATGTATTAATAATTACAAGACAAACAGTTGGTGTGAGCATGCTGGGAAATAAATGTAACCGCCTCTTAGCGTTACTCTCAGCTAGTAGGAGCAGACGGGTTGGGCAGCCTGCAATCTGTCTGGGGTGTTGGCCTGCACGTTTTGCAGAGGGAATGGCTAGTGTCTGTTAATCTGGGGACTAGTAAAGGGAGACTAGCTAAAAGTACTTCTACTGTTTTCAAAGTGTGGCGACCCGCTACTGATACTAGTGTCCCTCTGTAAATCCAAACCTTCATGTCCACTAGTCCTCACACTTCAATTACAGAAAGAAAAAAACTTTTTCTTTTTTCTCTCCTGTAGTACTGGGGGTTGAGCCCAGGATCATCACACTAAGCTACATCCCCACCCGCACTCTCTTTTTAAATTTTTTATTTGAGATGAAGTCTTGCTGCATTGCTAAATTACCTAGGTTGGGCTCAGATTTTTGGCCCGCCTGCCTCTGATTCCCAGAACACTGGGATTATGTGTGCCCACCACCCTTCAGTGGAAGGTTTATCTCTTCAACTACAGTAACTATGGCACAGAATAAAAGGATAACTGAAGGATATTTTGACAAAACAATCCTTTAACCCGATGTCTTTTGCTAGCTTAAATACCACCTCCTCCTGCCTTCGTTATGTTGTTTTGTTTCTCTCTGAGTTTTTAAATTCAAATTCTGTCCTTGGCTCCACTTTTCTCTTTCTCTTTTCTTTTCTTTTCTTTTTTCCTGGTACTCTAGATTGAACACAGGGTCTTGGCTCTGAGCTACATCCCTAGCTCTTTTTTATTGCTTTTTATTTATTTGAGACAAGGTCTTGCTAAGTTGATAATTTGTCCAGACTGGGCTATAACTTGTAATTCTTTTGTCTCAGCTTCCCAAAGTGCTGGAATTATTAGCTTATACCTCTGGCTTGGCAGTTTTTTAGGTGCTAATCTTATGTTACCAAGGCTTACGGCTCCCACCTCAGCCTCTCAAGTAGCTGGGACTACAGGTGTGTGCCACCATTCCTGTATTGGTTTGGGTTCCTTTCAAAAGACAGAATTTACAGATCTTAACACAAAAGGGTCTATTAGGAAGGCTTGTAAATCCACTGATAGAGGCGGTCCACGATGGCTGCTCAGCCAAGCAGTAGATCTCCCATCTGGGGCTGCAGAACAGCCGGTGAGGTGAGAGTCTGCTGTAGATCTCAGGTGAAGATCGGCGACTGAAGATTGGCGGCGACTGAAGGGCACCAACAGACAGACAGGCACAAGTCGGGATGGGAACAAATCGGTACTGACGATCTGCACTGTCTGCGGCGTCCGTAGACAATCGCAAAGGCGAGAGCTATCCCAGAGGGAGAGTCCGGCAATAGTCCCTCTTCCTGCCTTTTATACCGTTGGTGATCCAGTTGGCCCACCCACATCTGGGTGGGCACTCTTCTCTCATTGGCCAGCCCACAAATGACTCACACTCTAATCCCAACAAGTTCTTAAACCCTGGTCTACAGTGGTTGACAAATCCTAATCCTAACGGAGGTGTGAGTCCTAATTCCATCAAGTTGACATAATCCCATCAACGGACACCATTCCCTGCCAGTCTTTCTCTATCTCTTGATCTGACCATAAGCCCTGTAATTTCTTCTCTAGATAGGTCTCTCATAACACCTTCCCTTTGATTTTTTTTCCTTCTGTTTCTTCCCTGCTTCTGGTCTCCCATAAAAGTTAAGGGCACATGGCAGTCATCTCACAGAGTGCAGCTGTCACTAGTGCCTTTTGGAAGCAAAATCTGTGACCATTCCTCTTTTCCTCTCCACTTCCAGTGCCTGGCGCAGGCCATGGCACACCTCTCTGCCTTCCTGCTTCTAGGGGCAGGCCAGGTCTGGCCAACTTTGGAAGTATGCCAAGGGCTGCAGGGATGACCGGCTACTTAAGGAGCATTTGGATGACCAGGATGTTTGTCTCACCCATGGCAAACATTTGACCTCTTGTTTTAACACTTAGTTCTGCAAAGACAGTGGCATATCTTGTCAGACAGACATAACATCATCATGGTTAGCACAGTGACAGTTCAGTTGTTACCTCTACCTCCAGAAAAGCCACCAAGCACAGGATGAGAACTTTCTCATCTAAGGAACATTACTTTACAGTTAAAGTTAAGATTCACATAGAGCTGCCTGAAACTTGTCTAACTGAGTTTATAAGACATAGGCCCTAAACTCCCAGGAGGCCTTTCACCAAACTTTAAATTGCTTCTGGGATTCAAATGGCCCCCAACCAAGTAGAAGTCTACATCACTCGGTTGATCCTTGATACTTCTGGAATCTCTGGAGAGCGGGGCAAGGGGCAAAGGGCAGAAAGCAGCTGGGTGAAAACAAAAGTAAACCTCAACTACAAGCTATCTAAAAGAATCATTTTGTTTCATTTTTTGATTCAAATTAGGAGACTTAAGTAGAAGAGTTACTTAGCTGAAAGAAAGCCTCAAAATACATGATGCAAAAACTGATGTAAGTAAAATAAAAAATAAATCACAGTAAGAATTGGAAATTTTCACACAAGTTCCTCCTAAGTTGATAGAAGAGCTAGACCAAAAAATTGAATGAGGATGTGGAAGAGGTGGAGAATGCTAGTGACCACCTTGATCTAAAAGGTGCATATAAAATACATACAAAACAGGAAAACATAAGCAGCAGAAAAATTCTGCTCAAGAGCACATGTCACAGTCGCCAGTATAAATTACTGCTGAGCCATAGGACAAGTCTCAACACATTTTGAAATATTAGAATCCTATAGAGTATTTGTTCTTTTATTAAAATGTAATTGTATTAGAGATTACTAGCAGTAAAATATTTAGGAAAAAAATCCACAAATATTTGTAAGCTAAAACACTTTTAAATAATCCTTAGGTCAAAAAAGAAAGGATTGAAGAGATCAGAAAATATTTTGAACTGAATGATAATGAAAAGTAAACATATCAAAGTTTGTAATGCACCTGAGGAAGCTAGAATAAGAACAAAGTACATCTGAGGGAGAAATACGAAATGAGAATAGAGCAAAAATAATAAAATACAAGAAAACAAAAAATTAACGTATAAATACACACACACACACACACACACACACACACACACACACACAGTTTTTTGAGACAAGGTCTTGTTCTGTTGTTTGGACTGGTTTTGATCTCACTCTGTACCCTGGGCTGACCTTGAACTGAGGGCAATCATGCTATCTTGGCTTCCCAAGTGTTGGGATTACAGGTGTGAGACACCATGTCTGGCTTATTTTTATGTGGTGTTGGAGAATTGAATGCAGGGCCTTGTACATGCTAGGCAAGCACTGTAACCACTGAACTACACTCCTACCACCTCTCCAATGTATTCCCAATTTATTTTATAAAAGAGCAACAAAGTTGACAAATGCCTAGTGAGAATAACTCAGTGAGACAGAATGAGGAACAAGAGAAATTGGGAATGAAAGTAGAGTAGCTAACTACAGATCTTGCAGCCATTAGAAGGATAACAAGAGAATATTATGAATTATTTTAGAACAACAAATTTGACAATTTAGATAAATTGAATAAATTCCCCTCAATATACAATTTACTAAAACTGTTTTATCAGAGGATAAAATAGAAACTGTAAATAGCCTTTCACAGAATACATTATATAGCCTGTGAAATATCTATTAAAGACATTGGATTTACTTTTGAAAATAAAGCCACTACATGACATGGCTTTTGTAATGAGTTATATCAAACATTTATGTAAGAAATCATAAAAATCATAGCCAAAAACAGAGGTGAAAATATAAGAATAAGGAACATTTTCTGTCACAGAAACCTTAGCAAAATATTGTAAGTCAAACTCAGCAATATTTTAAAAGAATCTATGTATACATGTGTGTGTATTTGAGAAAAATATGTACTCACCATGTAGGAATTATCCCAGAAAATAAAAGTTGCAAAGTAAAGCTATGTGTTTTCTATAAGGGGAGGGTAAACATTGATTAAACATACAAAAGAGTTGAGACTAGGTTGAGTACATAGGAACTTTCAGGGTGATAACACTATTCCTGTTTCTTGACCTAACCCTAACCCTAATCCTGCCATATACCAATTCATTAAACCATTCATTTGACTTTTAAGTTTTCATTATAGATATTTCATTTTGGACTTAAGATTTTTAAAAGAAATACAACACAGTTTATAATAAAGTTTGAAACATAAGTAAATTAAATATGAGCAAGAGCTCTACACTGGAAACTACATATTCAAAAGACTTAAAGAGCAAGTCGATACAAGTTACACAGGAAAATACTATGACTGAAGAGTGGTCACCATACATACATGAATGATGTATCATATTAATGGATTGGAAGATCCAATATAGAAACGACACGGTCAAAGTGCTAAACTTCTCCTATTTACCATAAAACTACAAGAATCAAGCCTCAGCAAATAGATCAATGGAATGGAATAAACAAATATACCTGCATTTAGATGGTCATTTGCTTTTCTCATAAAGGAGCAAAGTAGTTCAATTCTTGTCAATAAATGTTGCTGAGACACTTGGACATCCATTTGGGGGAAAATGAACTTCAATAGCTCACCCATATCATACTCAGAGATTAATTCACTATGGGTCAGAGAAAAAATGTATAACTATAAGCAAAATGTATAGCTATATGTATTTCTATAATGAAATAGAAAAATATCTCCATGACCAGGGATAGGCAAAAGACATAATTAAGAAAATAAATATGCAAGCCAAAGACTGAGAGAATTATATATTATTACATATTTATATGATATGTATGATGCATATACACAAGATAAGTGTCTTGAATGTAAAATACACAACTCAACTTTTTAAAAAATGATGATAGGCAAATGATTTTAATAGATAATGCACAAAAAAGATAAAGAAATGGCCAGTAGGTGCATGAAAAAGTGCTCAATAACATTAGTTATCAAGAAATGTGAATTAAAACCACACTGAGTTACCTCTGCACATCATTAGAATGGCTAAACTTTAAAAGACAACATCAAATGTTGGCAAGGATGGAGTGCAACTTTCACACCGTTTTGAAACTCTCATGTGTAATTGATAGTACAGATATTATTGAACTCTTGTGCATTAGTGATAGTAGTGTGAGATTATATAACTTGATCTAGCCAAACGTAAGCATTTGTCTCTGACATAACTCAGTAATCCCAGTCTCAGATAGTTAGCTAAGAGAAATTGCAATGTCTGCAAAAATACTTGCATAAAGCCAGGTATGGTGATGCATCCCAGTAATACCAGCTAGCTGGGAGGCTGAGGCAGGAGAATCATGGGAATATTCATTATATCTTCACTAATAATAGGCCAAACTGGAAACAGCCCAGATGTCCATTGATAAGGAGAATGGATAAGGGAACAGGTATGTGTGTGCAATAGAATACTACAAAGAGAGTTCTAGTAAATTCTTAAAATTTTAAATTTCTTCAGCATTTGTTTTGAATATAGATTTTTTTATACCAAAGGCAGGGGTTAGTGTCTCTTCACAAAATTTCCAGTTTTCTGCTTCCTCTGTGTCGCTGAATGTGGTCAATCTAGATAACTGTCCTATACAGCTATCTTTTGGTGATGGCCTTCTTATGGGGCATACAGATACTCCCTACCAGACTCACTCTACTGACCACATATTGACTAAGTAAGGTGACAACTTTTCAGTCACAGTAGTACCCCGTATAACTTGTACCTACTTGCTATAAACCTAACAATTACGATTCCCTTTTGGAAACCACCTTGGGAATGATCTCAACTCTAATAAAGGCCTGGTTCAAAGATTCTCTCTCTCCTCTCTCATTTCCCACCTATCAGTTGAGGACACATGTTCTGAATAGCTCCCTCTTTTCCTGTTGACCAGGTGACGTCTGCTGTCCCCTTCTTTTGGGAATCTGTAAATAACATACTTGCCTGTGTTATTCATGTGTGTTGTCGGGTTGCTTCCCCCATGTTGAACCTGACCAACAAGCCCAAACTTAACTTCTGCCCAAGTTAGGGTTACCCTAGAGATTGATTCCCTGCCTTCTTTTCAAGAATGTTTGACACTGTGAAATTTGTAGAAATTCAGGAAGGACAAGAAAATGCTTTTCTTTATGTCTTTCAGTGATCTAAGTGTTGAAAATTTCAACAGCAACAAAAAAGGAAGGAAAGTTTTTTTGGAGAGCTTCAACATAATTGGATCTTGGGGACATTGTCCCAGAAGTATACAAAATTTCCTGACTACGTGTTCCATTTCTAAACTTTTAATCACTTGAGGGAGCACAATGGTCTCAATCACTGCACTGATTTCAAATTGCTTTATAGGTGTATTAGTTTTTCATTCAGAGATTTTGCCTCAAAGGAAATCAACAAGGAGTGGGAACTTTCCCTTTCCATTTCAAAGTAGAAGTGTCACCTCGGCCTGAGCCTTTTGGACTAGTGTTGCTATTTCTGGCCCACATACTCTTCCTAAGCCTAAGCCACAGGGACACTTTGGCAGCAGCTTCCTGACTAATGTAAGTAAAGGCTCTTATAAAAGTAAAACTCTACCTTTCATGAGCACAGCAATCTTTCTAATTTCTGACTTGATTTTACAAAGGGATCAGTGTTCAAGGAGGGAAACAATAAAGCAATTATAGACAGCAAGAGGGCTGTGAAACTTTTCAGCCTTTGTTCAGGGACTCATCCAAATTCAGAGAGTCCTCCAGACATGAGGTGGCCCCATGGTTTCCCAGCATCTCCTGACGACCTTCCACAAACTCAAGAAAAGGTGGTTGAACCATCGTCATATGACAGAAACTCAGAAAGCTTCTGGATTTGTTCAGTATGAATAATTTTCTGATACTACAGAGCTTTGAAAATATAGAGCAGACCGTTTGAAAAGGTGGTGAACTCTTCACTCCCAGAAAGGATAATCTGAAACTGGAAAGTCATGCGACAGTGCTGAAACGAAGATCCGGAATGGGCAAGAAGGCTGCACTTGATTACCAGGGAGGCAAATTCAATGTCAGAGTTCAACTCTGGGAGATGAACTTAACAGCTGAACCAAAAGGCTGAATTGTATGTCCATTAATACTTACATAGAGACGCATCCTGAAAGAAAGAACCCTAGTAAGATGATTTATTGAAAGCCCCATTTCAGTTGCCTAAAATAACTAGGTTTTGAGAATTTATGAGCCACTATGAATTTCTCAACTCAGTCCTTAGCTTATTTTCATGAAATATCAGGTTTAAAGTATTAGAGACATATCAGAATTTCTAGAATGTAAAATCACTTCGGAGACTGCTTTTTTTAAAAAAAAAAATTTCTCCATGCCCAATATCTTCCTTTCCTGAATGACCTACCTGGATCCTGTATCACCAAGGATCCTTCCATGATCTCTGGTCCCTCCAAAATTAACAATGCCCTTTTGCATACCATGGCCTTTCCTGAGCCCTTGTATGTTTCCTCTCCTTGCTAGGTTGTGAGCCTCTTTATGCCTGTGCCTAGGTCACTTCTTATCCTCACAAAAATTTTCATACTTTGCCGATCAATTAGTGTTTCATTGATAAATTAATGGGTGAGTGAGCAGGTGGATGAATGCATGGATGTACGGGTGAATGGATTGATGAATAGCCTGATGCTAGGTACACTGGGGCTAGCGGTATACATGAAAAATTAGATTTGGAAGTTTCCTGTGAATATGATCTGGAGAGAAGAAATGGTTATACGGTATGGATTCACAACTAATGTCATTAATATCTGATATGTAGTGTGGAGAACTTGGACCCAAATTGAAGTCACTTTTTTATCAAGGAGATGAATTTCCATGCAGGATATAGCATCACAGAAGTTAATGTGCTACGTATCTTTGTTATGGATCAAATGCATTACCTTAGTCACCCTTTTAAACCTTTTAGGTTTGATGTCTCATGGTCCTCAAAATAATTTCTGATTTGGTTGATCCTTTTCCTTGGAAATATAAATCTTTCAGCTCTGTTTTGAGCTATTTTCAGAACTAGCCAGAACTTGACTCCAGACCAGATACCCTGGCCCTGTGGAAGGCAAAGAATGTTGAGTTTGAACCTCTAAATATTTTCTTCAGTTGATAGAAGAGACACACCATGGAAAATGCCAGCCAGACAGACTCTGTGTCAGAGTTTGTTCTCCTGGGCGTCTCAGCCCACCCCAAGCTAGAGAAAACGTTCTTTGTGCTCATCCTGTCAATGTACCTGGTGATCCTGCTGGGCAATGGGGTCCTCATCCTGGTGACTGCCCTTGACTCCCACCTGCACACACCCATGTACTTCTTCCTGGGGAATCTCTCCTTCCTGGACATCTGCTACACGACCTCCTCAGTCCCCCTTGTTCTTGACTGCTTCCTCACTCCCAGGAAAACTATCTCCTTCCCAGCCTGCTTTGGGCAGATGTTTCTGTGCTTTGCCATGGGAGCCACAGAGTGTGTGCTCCTGAGCATGATGGCATTTGATCACTACATGGCCATCTGCAACCCCCTTAGGTACCCTGTGGTCATGAGCAAGGCTGCTTACGTGCCCATGGCTATCAGCTCCTGGGCAGCTGGGAGTGCTGCCTCCATGGTTCAAACATCCCTTGCAATGAAGCTACCCTTCTGTGGGGACAATGTCATCAACCACTTTACCTGTGAGATCCTGGCTGTTCTCAAGTTGGCCTGTGCTGACATCTCCACCAATGTGATCAGCATGGGAGTAACAAATGTGATCTTTCTAGGTATCCCTGTCCTGTTTATTTCTTTCTGCTATGTGTTCATCCTTGCCACCATCCTGAGGATCCCCTCAGCTGAGGGGAGGCAAAAGGCCTTCTCCACCTGCTCTGCCCACCTCACAGTCGTGGTTGTCTTCTACGGGACCATCCTCTTCATGTATGGGAAGCCCAAGGCCAAGGACCCGCTGGGGGCAGACAAGCAGGACGTTGCGGACAAGCTCATCTCCCTCTTCTATGGGGTGGTGACCCCCATGCTGAACCCCATCATCTACAGCATGAGGAACAAGGATGTGAAGGCCGCTGTGAGGAATCTGGTGGTATTTCACAGGTGCTTCACACAGTGATGTTTGGATGACAGATGTTTCATGTTTTGGACTGTTTCACCCACAAATCTCAGAAGAGCGTGTCTCCCAAAGAAGATACATGGGAAACGTGATTACAAGAAAACTTACACATAAACTGGAGAGCTTTGGCCACTACTGGACACAATGAAGATGACACCACCTACACCTAAATGGGAGTGTGTCTTGAGGGATAGAAGTGAGGTGCTGCTTAAAAAAGAGTTTTTAATTTTTCAAATTTGAGTTCATTTTCATAAGTAGATTTGTCCCTGTTTTGGGAAAATAACTTTTCAGCATGTTATCTTAGTTACTTACTTGTTGCTGGCATAAAATACCCGACATTCACAACTTAAGGGAGGAAAGACTGACTTTAGCACGGTTTCAGAAGGTCTCACACAGTCCATTCATAGGCAGTGGACAATAGTGGAAGCACTTAGCAGAGGCTGGAGAGCTGTTACGGAACTGCAGGCAGAAACCTAGTGAAGAAGGAGTGAGAACAGGTCTGGAGACCCAGGCAAGGCCAGAGCTTTCCCAGAAGAAGCTGCAACAGTGTTTCTCCTTCCTTCCTGTTTCTTAGGTCAAGCGTCCGGTTGCCCTATCCCAACACATCCATCGTGGGTGCTCCTCCTCACTTCTGGCCCACAAGTCAGTAAGCAAAAGCTCTGCCACAGGCCCTCCCCCAAACTCAACAAGTTGACACAACCCTCCATGTTAAGTCCCAAGCATCCCCCCACTCCCAGCCAGACCCTAGCTTCTAACAGCTCATGCATTCACACTTATCCCACTACAACCACATACATGAGGCTTTTGGAGGACACTCCAGATCCAAACCTTAGCAGATGGCAAAACAAGATGAGCCCAAGATAGAGGCTGCATCCCCGAGCAAAGTGGCTGGCTGAGGCAGCAGGACAAAGGACAGGCCACCGTACGGCCGTGCAGAACTCCAGAGTAAAGAGTGTGAGGGTCACAGCCCAGCAAGGTCACAAAAAAGAGGCCAAGATCTTGTGAGGCAGAGAAGTTTTAGTTTCTCTTTGTTTTATCTTGAAGCAATATGGACAATCATTCTTTTTCCCCTAAAATCAAAAATTTCTATGGAAAGCGTCTGTTCTCTACCTGCCTTCTTTGGACACACCAGGCTCCTCCTGTTTGAGATGTGGCCAGCCAGTGGCTCTCTTCTGCCCCATGGTGCCCTCTTGCCCATACCAGACTGGATGTGGATGCCAAGTCGCTACTGGCGTGATCCCTGAAATAGTCTCTTGGACTCACAGGAGCCCCAGGAAATGTTTCTGTACAACCATCAAACCCAGTGTGACCTCTGTCACAGAGATGGCGTCAACTGTGGATAAACCTACCTTTAAAAACCAAGAATTGGCTTTAAAATGAAACACTCTTGCAGACACAAATTGCTTTCCAATGTACTTCACTCTGCAAGTTTTGATTTAGATAACTGTGCCTTGTTCACCATCCAGATCCTTCTCAGGACCGAGATGCGTGTCCTTCCAGGCGCTGGCACTGCTGCTATGGGACACCGTTCAGCTGCCAGTCATCTGGGGGAATTAGCTTACAAAGGGGCTTAACTGAAATGAATGATTCACATAAGGGCATGTTCCCTTCCTAGGAGGAGACCATACCACATGACTGCTGGTGAAGGGGTGTAAGTACCTTGCCCTCCACTCAGGAGAACTCTGAGGGGCTACTCCAGTGCCATGGTTCCCCATGGGGTTGTCTGAGGGAAGCTAGAGATGTCTGAGTCGTTTATCTTTTCTCTGCCCAGTGCTGCCTCCTTTCTCGCCCTTTCTTCCTCTTCTCTACCACATGTGCTGGTCTCTTACACTCTGATCCATCTCAGCATGTGCTTCTGGGGAAGCTGAACTGTGGCACCATGCAGATTCCAAGGCTCAACTAACACAGATGTTCTTTCTTCAGAATCTATGGACGCTGGCAATACTTATGAAAACCATTCAGAATAGTTGGATGAAGCAGTACAGTGTCATGTTTGATTAGTTTTCAGCTCCCTGTATACCATGGATGTAACCTTGAAATTTGTTTTATATTGTAGATAATTTCCTGGAAATCTCTGTTGCACCCGTACCCTGCCCACCGAACTAGTTCAGTGCCTCTCAATCTTTTTCTTGCCATGAAACACATAGAAAATAATAAGCTGAAGGTGACATCCTGAAATAAGTGGGAGAGTCTGCATGGCCAAAGGCAATGCACATGTGACTTCGGTCACTGCAGTCCTGCTTGGTGACCTCAGGGACACTCTGACCTTGGCATAACTGCAGCTAAGGCACACTGGTTACAAAGTTCTGTCTGAGGCACCTCACCCATCCTGAGCACCTGCTGGCAAAAGAGCCTTGCCCTTTCCCATGCCCACAGATAACTGGAGATTGAACTCCAAATGGGATGTCATATTTTCTCTCCAAAGAATTTGTAGCTCGGATAGAGAGACACCACATAGTTGATATAAGGTTTCTGAATTGAGAGATCATAGAAAAACAGGACTAATGCAGCTGTGTGCCTCGTGAGAACAAGAAGGCTGATCTGAAGAGACACATAACATGCCCTATTCATGTGAAACTGATAGTGAGGCTGCAGTACGTGAACTTAGGGCTTGGTATTGTGGTTTCGACCTGGAATGTCCCCCCCAAAATCTCATGTATTTGGATGTTACAGATATCTATGGAACCATGTGCTGTTAGGAGATGGGGTCTGGCCCGGAGGGATGGGTCAGGGGTATATGCTGGATTTAGGTGTGTGGTGGAAGACAGGCATGTGGGAAATTATAGATTACAGGTGTTTGGTGAATTATGGACTTAAACCTGGAAGGGGTAGATCCTTAAGGCTGGACCTGAAACGGGCAGATCACTGAGACAGGACCTGGAAGGATATATGCTATTTCTTCCCTTCTTTCTGGGACATGGCTTCCTGTTTGTAATGCCATGAGGTGCTGCCTCCACCTCTGCCTCTACCAGGTATCAGCTGCCCACGAACTGACTGTGATCTTCTGAAACTGTGAGCTAAAATAAATTTTTCCTCCCCTAATCTCTGTATGTTGGGTACTCTGTCAAAGCAATGAAAAAGTAACAAAGACATTTGGTAAAGACGTTTTACTTTCATTTTATGGTAGTATTTTAAGCCTATAGAAGAATAGAGAGATAATCTTTAGGCACTCATATCTCAGATCCAACATGATCTTCTCATAGCCAACTTTTTCATCCATTCCCCACTGTGGGTCATTTCTCCCTCTCCTGAATTATTTTGAAGCAAGTCTCAGATGATCATATGTTTTCTGTTGAACTATTTCAGTGTTTATCTATAAAAAATAACTGTTATTCTTGTAAAAATAGAAAAAAATTACCATTGCTATATTTAAAACTCAACCGTGATTTCCTAGGATCATCAGTTAGCCAGCCCAGCAGTGTTTTATCAACACTTTATTTCATTTTGTTTAATTAAACCAGGATTCCAATAAAACCATAATTATTCTTTTTTATTTTAAATCTCTCTTCTTTCTCTTCCTCTCTCTTCACTTCCCCCCTCTTTCCTTTCCCTTTATACTTCCCACCATTACCCTCTCTTTTAAGTTTGGTTTTCAGAAGGAATAGTTTTCCACTACAGGACACTGAAGTTTACCATGATCTACATTTTGCTGACTGTAGTTTTGTGGTGTTTGTGCCTGAATTTTTCATCAAATGGTGACTAGATCTAGAGCCTCAGGAGTTTTCACCTTAGTGCAGTTAGGAATCCATAGCTACTAAACTTTGTGCATAAGTGTGCTGTCTTTGGTAATTTCTTTCTAGGAGATCAAGATATTCCAGGCTCAACACTTGCACTTCTTTCACAGATCTAAAAACAATTATTTTCTTTAAAAAGCTCTTGTTTCCCTAAATAGGAAATGGTATTTAAAAACCATAGTCTGGTTGCTAGGGATGCTATTGAGTTTGTCATGGTTGCTAGGCCTTCACAGTGGAAAGAGCTAGAGAAAAGTACAAACACACAATCACGGGTGTGTGTGTATTTGAATTATGTGTGCATAGGGTATTTAAATCTAAGTAGATAGACAAATAGTCACGTGGCACACAACGTTTTAGTCAGTGATGTACTGCGTATGTGGAAGAGTATGGTGGAGGTGATGTTGTAGCACCTGTCACCTTGTAGTGCAATGCTCCGCCAGCACCATTATGGCAACACTGGTGTAAAGAAGCTTATTACATCGCCAGTTACATAAAAGTGCTGCTCTCACAGTTATAACAAATGACTACTTACTGGCTCAGGTATTTGCTACATTGTTGTTATTTTAGGGTATCCTCTTTCTACTTACAAAAAAAGTTTGCTATACAACAGTATGCCCTATCACAAGGGCAGCAGACTCAGACTTCTCACATTTACTGTGTTCTTGTTGCATTTTTTTCCTGTGTGTTTGATTTAATCGTACATTATTTTGCTGCCCAGGATCCTAACAATACAAAACCTCTGTTAATAGACCCAATGGGAAGCCGTGTCAAGCAATTGGTCTAGAAACAAAATTAAGAGTGATTAAAGACTATACAGGTAAAAAAGCAGGAATGGTTGTTGCTTACCAGACATGTTCTATTCCACCATAGCTGAGATCTTAAGACAAAGAAAGTTATAAAAAGCTCTTAAAGGATCTGCCTCACATAAAGATTAGCCAGTACACACCCGTAATTCCAGCACTCAGAGGCTGAGGCAGAAGAACTGCCATGAATTTGAGGCCACCAGGGCTACATAGTGAGTTCAGGACCAGACTGGTTTTAAGAACAAACCTTGTCTCAAAAATGAGTAAGTCAATAAATAAATAAAGAATCTGCTTTATTGATGACAACAAGACTATCAAAACGTTCAGGAGATCTGTATTACATACGGAGAACCCTGCATTAAAGACAAGAGACAGAAGCGTGTCCCTCCAAACACCATGATCATTGTGGTCAGAGCAAAATATTGCTTGTGATGTTGAAAGAAAAAGCTAGACTCAAGTCCTTTTTTTCCAGTCCTGAGTTACTTAAAACAGTTGAAGAATTGTTGTTTGCTACACGGTATGAAAGTGAGTGGAGAGATCCGTAGTGCTAATGACAAGGCAGCTGAGGAGTGTTTTGAAACTACCTGAGTTCATTGTGAAGGAAAGTTACTTGGCAGAGCAAATCTAGCAAAAGCAACAGCACAGGAAATAGCAGAGGATATCAGAGAAATCTGGCCAAGCAATAGGCTCTGCCATATAGGCTTGGTGTGGCAGTGGTGCCATCTAAATTTGTGTGACTATACTCTGTGATGTTTGCACAAGGGCAAAATCACCTAACAATGCATTTTTCAAAATGTAACCTTTTAGTTAAGAAAAGCATAACCGTATTTATGTTTAGATCAAATGTGTTTAGACATAGATCGCTCATACATGAATGTGTACACATGAATGTTATTCAAGCATAGAATTCACACATGCATATGACTCAAATAGAAGGTACAAGATTTTCACCTAACCTCACTGATGTCATACCTGCGTCTTCTTCCATTGCGTATCTCTTATTCTAAAAACTTCGCCAACAGTTTAAAGTTACAGAAACCTTGTGAGAAGTCATGAGCTAGCAGGGCACAGCTGTCCAGGGTGGATCAGCTGTCCTGGGTGAGCACCCTACCAAGAGTGGTCTGGATTATTGGAGCTCAGGTAAAGGGTGGGTTCTTCTCCTCCCCTTTGTCTTGAGATTCTCACAGCACACAGTTCAGGATTGGGGTGCTGGGGAGCAGAGGGCTGGAGGAGAGTCACAAGAGAACGCAAAGTGGGAAGAGGAAGAATCTAAGCCAAAACATCGGGGCATCTCGCAGCTCAGCAGTAACGTATCTTGAAAGAGGGCTGTCACTGGCCTCCGCTCACCACGAGCAGACTCTGCACAGAAGGTCATGTGACACAGACAAGAAGCAAGCTGAGAGTTCCGCTCTGAACAGGGCCAGAGGCCTGAACTCTGCACACCCCCTCTGCTCAAAATAGATGTTTCCAGTGTTTGCGAGCCAGCAAGTAAAGAGGTTTATTGAGAATGAGGAAGGGTGCAGCCACTGCTGAAAGTCACATACGTTTGGCCTATGGTTTCCATAACATTAAAATAATGGCTTCCATAAATTTTAAACTATGCTAGTTTGTTTATTCACATATATGTGTATATATAATATGTGATGTATTATACATACATATGTATGTAAATATGTTCTACTATAATTCTATGTATTATATATACAATATATATATATTTCTACAAGTTTCATTACTATTCTATGTTAATATGTTTTGCATACTTACAATGTTTATGAAAATAAAAATTGAGAGAGATGGGTTAAAGATGAAGCAAGATTTTTAAAAGGCAAAATTAGGAGAATACAAGTGTAAGTCACAAATTCATCCATTTTTTTTTCATTCAGCAACTACATGTTGAGGCCTACTGTGGGCTAGGCTTTGTTTTTATAAGGTCCATCTGTGAACAATTAAGAGAAAAAATCTCTACCTCTGTGAAACTAATATTCTAGCAAATGGAAAACAGACAGCCGAAATGGCCAAAATAAATAAGAAACCGAGAGAGGATATTATTAAAATTTCATAGAATCAGAACTGAAGCAAAGAGGATAACTAAGCAGATGCTTCTAATTTTTCTCCCATCTAAAACCCATGAAACTATGGTAAGTTTTCTCTCTTCTTCCCTCCCTTGCTTCCCAAAAATAAATCTGTGTAATCATATACTCAGAACAATTGTAAGATTGGAGATCTAGGAGAAGGGAGTATCCACTGTGATAACATCTGAAAACTGGATGGATAGTGGCAACTGCCATAGTGAACCTGACAGAGCTAAGTCCCAGGCCAGAATCCGAGAAAGCTAGACAATTCATGTAACAAGTATATCTAGGACCAGAGGTGCAACGGCACTGCTAAAATAAGACTAGGTTTTAAAAAAGGCATAAGTAATACAGTCCCTATTAATAAAGGATATTGATAAAATTTTGTAGAATCCAGTTATACTATATTTGTGAACCAAATTTATATAATGCACACATTTATCCTACTTGGTTCTGCATTTCTAGAGAACTCTCGCTACCACATTCACCAAAATACCAGTCACTTATAAGAGTTGAATAAAATATGTTCAGATATATCAGGTCTTAAAATACGTAAGGTAAACACCTTTCTTAAGGAGCTGTTCAGAACTGTGCTCCATTAGAACAAGAGGGTAAACCAAGCACCGGGAAGACATATGCAAGAGATGGGGTAGCTCCAAGCCATAGCGGAGAGTGAGGAGGCTCATGGACAGGGCAGCAGGACAGCTGTCCTCCCCACGGAGACAGAAGTCTCCCCGTGGGGCGCCTGGGACTCTAGAGGTGCGCCTGTGAAGAGCTCTCTCCCACAGACGCCCGCAGTGACATGCTTGATGGAGACAATTCTCCAAATGGCTGGGTCTGTATTCTTTCCTCTGCTTCTTCCACTCTGCAGGGCTCGGATCAGGTTTCTTCCTGCCTCCATGCCTTGCTGCTAGGGTTAGGTCCATTACACAGCTAAGCGTGTTCCAGAGGAGTCTGTTCCCGGAAGTGGGAAGGGTTCCAAGCGCCAGCATCAAACAAGCCACTCCCTCTGATGATATCTGTACCAAACATCTCATACCTGGCCACACTATAACACTTTCTGATTTCTCTGAAGGGGCTATTAAAACCATTAGCCTATGTTTCTAGGTGAATCTCTCCTCAGTAGTGGCAACTTTTCCCTTTCCTTTGAGAGCTAAATTTGGAATTGTTATTCCACTTTTCAAAATGGAACAATTCATTTTACATGGATGTGTTTATAGATAGTAAAATTATTAAAGAAATCAAAATAATGCTTATTAATTTTCTACTACTATGTAACAAATGACCCAAGCAACTTGAGCAACACTCAATTATTTGATGATTATCTCACAGGGTTGATTGGTTGATTTGTTTATCTTGTAGTCTTTTGTTTCTTTCTGATGTTTGAGCCCAGGGCCTCCCACTCAACAATGTCTCCAACCCATTTTTGATTTTGATTTGAAGACAGGGTATTGCTAACTCACTAAGTTGCCCAAGTTAGGCTTGAATTTATAATCCTCCTGCCTCAGCCTCCCACAGTGCTGAGATTACAGGTCTACACCTCTGGGCCAAGTTATTATCTCACAGTTCTTTGAGTAAACTAGATTAGCTGATAAGAAAAAAAATCCTCTTCCAAGCTCATTCAGGTTGTCAAAAAATTTCACTTCTTTGTGGTTGATGAACTGTGGTCCCAGTTTCTTCGATGGCTATTCCAAGAAGTCATTCTTCACTTCTTATGACAGTTCTTTGGTCTTCGATTGTGGCCCTTCCCATCTTTTAATTCATAAATGACATGTATAATCTCTCCTTTGCTTTTAATCTAATATTTTTCTTGATTGGATAAAACCATCTAATCCTAAGGTCTTAGACTTAATTATATTTACAAAAGCCTTGGCAGCGGCAGCTAACCATGTTTGGTCATGAGAGGATGGAAAACACTGAGTGATGGGGAAGCATTAGGAACTGGCCTAATACAATTTCTACGAAAGTCGAAATAGTGGTCACCTCTAGAATAAAGGGATATACGTTGGGAAGGAAATTCTCAGGTAATGAGTGAAGAGTCAGAGCAAGAAGGCAGCTGAATAAAGTACTGGAGCACTATATTTTGGTGTATATTTTTTGTGCTTAACAGTACTCACGTGCTTTTACATTCTTCTGCATGTATAATATACTTCACAGGAAAAAAATCAATGTAAAATGTAATGATTTACAACTATGAATGTGGCACATATTTGAGTCTAAGATCTTAGAACCCAGTTCACAAGGCAGATATGTTTCTTTTGTAGAAGACATAAAAGGACTTGCCTAAGTCGTCTGCTTGTTTCTGATGCTAGATAAGCTCAAGTACATCAAGGATATCCATGGACTGAAAGAAAGCTCAGCACACACACCATTCACTCACCATCCTTAATACTAATAGAATTAAGTGAAAAGGGGAAAACTAGACTATGATTAAGAAACTGTAGTATGTCTGGAGGAATAGTGTATCAGTCACAGTATTTGCATATTAAGTGCAAGAGCTGGGGTTTGATTTCCCAGCACTACATAAACTAGGCATGGTGGCACATGCCTGTAACCCCAGCACTCAGGAGACTAAGACAGGAAGATTGCCATCCGTTCAAAACCAGCCTGAGCTACTTAATGAGTTCAGGACCAGTCTGGACTACAGAATGAGACTTTGTCTCAAATGGAAGGAAGGAAGGAAGGAAGGAAGGAAGGAAGGAAGGAAGGAAGGAAGGAAAGAAGGAAAGAAGGAAGGAAAGATAAATGGAAAGACATTTCAGAAAACAATGGTCTAAGTTGAAGATGCTATTGGTTGTTACCTGGGTGGCAACAGCTCTTAGCTTTGGGTCTTACGCATGAAGTTTACCAGATCACAGCAGTAATCCAGCCATGCTCTAACAAAGATAAAAATACAAGATGCTCATGCATGAACACTGATGAAGACTTCATGCAGCAGTGTACTGCTTCTGTGTCCACCTGGCCTTTTTAAACCCACAGTTGCCATGCATGTGAAAGTCTCATGGCAGGAGCCATAGCCACATTCATTTGTGACCTTCTAAAGCCCTGTCAAGGCCTGGACTGTGGCAGAAGCTTATAATCTATTTGATAAAGTTCAAATACTGTGAGACCTTAGAAGTGGCTTGATTTTATCTAGATCAGAGAGCTTAAATTTAGAAATGACCTCCAGAGGTAGAGCTGAGCTACTAGGATTTCTCGGGCATGGTGTTCGGTGTTTTGGAGGTTTATTCCCACGGGGCCATGGAGACCCTTACTCTCTAATAGTTTACAACAACTCAGCAGAATGAATAGGAAGAGAGGGAAGGGCACAAGAAAGCATTTTTGGAGAAACTCAAAAACAATTGGATCTTGGGAATATAATCCAAGATGTATAGAACACTTCTTAACTTCATCACTTTGGCTTCAAACCTTTAAATCACTTCGGGGAATAGAATCATCCCAATAGAAGAGTAGTATTTAAATGGCTCTCTGTCTGCAACAAACAGTCCTTTGTGGATTTTGCCCAAACATGGAACAAAGACAGGAAAATTTCCATTCATTTCAGGAATTACTTCTTCGCCTGCTGCCCTCCAACCAGACTGGCTCTTTTGGACTTGTGGGTTCTTCCCAGACCTCTGAGAAATGATTTTCTTTATTGTCATATTTACTAAAAGGTAAGAGGGCACTTCTAGCAGAATATAGAATCTCTGTGGTCCAGCATCATGCCCAGCTTTATAACTGCTGAGTAAGTTCCATTAAGGAGGATCTTGAGGGGAGGAAGAAGGACATAGCCGCAGTGCGACAGAAAAGTCCAAGAAGGATCATTTAGTCATTGAAATGGTCTATGTCTAATAACAATGTGTACAAAGTAATCATTAAAGAGGCCCAGAGAGGAAAGGGGACCCATGATTCCCAGGCATGAACTAACGCCAGGGATTGGAGAAGACCAGTTCTTTTAATAGCTGTTCGAGAAGAGTTTGGAGGGTGAGTGAATGAATGAACAAGTGGCTAAATATCCTGTACATTATGAGAAAGAGCCAGAAAAGAAGAGAAAGGCATTTTGTGAAATTATTTACAGAAGGAAATAAATAGGACCTGAAGACAAAAAATACCTGGGTTTTACTGGTCTCCAAGGTGGGGGAGTGAGGAGTGGGAATTCAAGTGGTATTTCTCGCCAGAGTTGAGGAAAATGAATTATCCACACATAGTATAACATGAATAAAATGTGTGATGCCTGCCTTGCTTGTGACCAGGACAGTTAAATGTAATCAAGTGACATGTTGGATCTCTTTATAGGATCACAAATGTTGATCAAATAATCTACATTTTTCTTAGAACAACAGAGAAGTTGCTCCTAAAGGCTGTCAAAGCCAGTCTCCAATCTCTTGGCAGGGACCACTTTTTCTGACTTGGCTCCATTGATAATTTAGACATCAGAAAATCATAAAGTTGGCCTTCTGATTCCCAGCAATTGACATAGGAAATGCTATGGTTAAGTCCAATGAGATGGGTCCTGGGTTAGGATTTATTCTCCTGGGCCTCACAGGCTACCCAAAGCTGGAGAAAACATTCTTTGTGCTCATCCTGTCAATGTACCTGGTGATCCTGCTGGGCAATGGGGTCCTCATCCTGGTGACTGCCCTTGACTCCCACCTGCACACACCCGTGTACTTCTTCCTGGGGAATCTCTCCTTCCTGGACATCTGCTACACGACCTCTTTAGTCCCCCTCATTCTTGACAGCTTCTTGACCTCTAGGAAAGTTATTTCCTTCTCAGCCTGTGCTGCGCCAATGTTTCTGTCCTTTGCCATGGGAGCCACAGAGTGTGTGCTCCTAAGCATGATGGCATTGGATCACTACGTGGCCATCTGCAACCCCCTTAGGTACCCTGTGGTCATGAGCAAGGCTGCTTACGTGCCCATGGCTATCAGCTCCTGGGCAAGTGGAAGCATCACTGCCATGGTACAAACATCCTTAGCAATGCGACTGCCCTTCTGTGGAGACAATGTCATCAACCACTTCACCTGTGAGATCCTGGCTGTTCTCAAGTTGGCCTGTGCTGACATCTCCATCAATGTGATCAGCATGGGAGTAACAAATGTGATCTTTCTAGGTATCCCTGTCCTGTTTATTTCTTTCTGCTATGTGTTCATCCTTGCCACCATCCTGAGGATCCCCTCAGCTGAGGGGAGGCAAAAGGCCTTCTCCACCTGCTCTGCCCACCTCACAGTCGTGGTTGTCTTCTACGGGACCATCCTCTTCATGTATGGGAAGCCCAAGGCCAAGGACCCGCTGGGGGCAGACAAGCAGGACGTTGCGGACAAGCTCATCTCCCTCTTCTATGGGGTGGTGACCCCCATGCTGAACCCCATCATCTACAGCCTGAGGAACAAGGATGTGAAGGCCGCTGTGAGGAGCCTGGTAAGTCAAAAACACTTCACCTGGTAATGGGCAAAGAGTTCTCAGGGGTTCTGTGCTTTGTAACTTCACCCACCTGAGGGTCTCAGACAATGAGACAACTACATGAGGGCCATCTTCATCAAGAATATATAAATAAGTCCCCTCACATAAAAGGGTCTGTGTGAGCAGGGGGCATGTCATGGAACTTTCCCCACCTTATTCTAGGAGTAGTCACACAAATGTACATAGCCCTCAATCTAGCTTGCTATTCCTCACCGTTTATCATAGATATCAATCAAACTGAGGTCAAGAAAAGGTGACTCCATGTTTTTATTGTTTAGCAATGAGAATTTCTAGTCTTCAAGTCTTTTGCTCAACTGCTCTTTGGCTTCTTACTTTGAACATATTTGAGTGGGTCCTTACTTTCATAGTACTATATGCTCCACATCAAATCATACTTTTGGAGTCAGCACCACAATAGCACCTGGCCATATTTACTGCCCTCCTTTATCTGCTCACTGCACTGCGAATGTTCAATAAATGTTTCTGAATTGATCTATCCCTGAGTCTCTATAATTAATCTATTTCTCTTGTCTTCAATCAAGGTCTTTACTAAAAAAGCAATTTCCTAGCTGCAGACAATGGAGGCAGAAAGGTATGGCAAAATGATGCAAGTGTCAACAGCTCACATTTTTCTTTCTTTCTCTTTCTGAGGATTTTATTCATCCCTCAGTTTTCCTCTCATAGAAGTAGCCTCCCATGAGTCATCATGGTAACAAGAAAACTGGGATAATAAGAAAATCATTGATGTTAACCCAAAGACAGAAGAAGAAAACTACCAACCAACCAAACAAAGGATCTTTCCAGAAAGGAAAAATGTTTCCAGGAAGGAGAAAATGTTTTTACTATTATTGTTCTGTTTTGGTTTTTAGTCGTAAGATTTTCAGTGGCACTGAGAGGCTATTGGCTCAAAAGCACTCTGTGAAAAGAGTCTAAAAGAAAATATGAATGGAGAATAAAAATATTTTATTAGAAATGAAAAAGTCAATGAAATTAAGAAGTCAATCATAGGTAGAAAAGACAACATGAAAAATAGTTTTCAACATGAAATTAACTTAAAATGTTTATCTAGACTTCAGAATAAGAAAATGCAAGAAGAGTGAAATGATTTGAGAAAATGAGAGACAAGAAAGACAAACCAGAGGACTACATTCTACGATAAATCCATCACAGAATGTCTTAGTTACTTATTCATTGCTGGAACAGAATACCCAACGTCCACAACTTACAGAGGGAAAAATTTATGTTAGCTCAATTTCAGAAGGTCTTAATTCATTCATGGGCGGCTGGCTGCCAGTGTGGGGAGCACGTATCAGAGGTCCATTAGGAAGAAACCTGTCACAGCATGGCAGGCAGGAAACCAAGTTAGGGAGAAAGGGAATGACGAGGATACGTCCTTCCAGGTCCTGGCCCAGTGATCCATCCCTTTCAGGTCAAGCCCCAATGTTTCGTCCCTTCTAACAAGGCCCTACCTCTTAGAGCACATCATTCCCTTGCTTTTCACAACATCCAAATATGTGAGACTTTTGAGGGCATTCTTGATCCAAACCATAGCACAGAATTTTACAAAATGAGAACAAATTAAATGGGAGATAAATATTAATCTAAAAGAAAGAACAAAAATTTTCCCCAAACAGAGGGAGTTCTGGGCTGTTAACCAGAAGAGTTCACTAGGTTCTAAATAACAAATGTGGGAAAGATACGTTCTACCTAGATCCAAACTAAATCTTGTGGGGGAGTCTCCTCTTGGAGAATGTCAGAAAGCACAGATAAAATGAAGTTTGTATAAATATGCCTGAAGGAGGAATAACATAACATTTTTCAGCTGTTAATTATAACATCATGGTAGAAAAGCCTTCTTTGGGCCCAAGAATGGCTCGGCTCTGTTCAAGTCTTGTCTCAGCCCTGCAACTTGCTCAGAAGATACAGAAAGGTCACTTCCCCTCTCTAGGCCTCAGTCGCACAGCTGGAATATATAAAGGCTCTCGCACCCCCACCGTCTCTCGTAGTCATGATTCCACTACATACGCATGTTCTTTTATGAATAAAAACTTGACTACATGTGGGTTGCTTAGGAGTCTTCCCAAGAAGGCCCAGTGTGCACTTTGTACTTTGATGGCAGGAGGGATACCACAAGGAAAAAGCTGATCAAGCCTCACTCTTAATCTCCTGGGACCTCTGGCCACCTGAAGTTGGAGAAAACACGTGTGCTCCTCTTGCTGATGTGCCAGGTAGGGCAACTGGGGTTTTCATCCTGGTAACCATCTTTGGCTCCACCTGCACACACCCATGCACTTCTGCTCAGGGACCTCTCCTCCCTAGACAGCCATGGCACAGCCTCCTCGATTTTACTTGCTCTGGACAGCTGCCTGACACACAAGGAGACTATTTCTTCAGAACATCCTGTGCTGTGCATGTAGCATGTTCCTTTGTCATAGCAGAAATAGGACACATATCCTATGTCTTCTGTGGGACACATATCCCAGGCTATGTGACTGCTTCGCTGTGAAGATGGCATCATCAACCACTTAGCTTATGAGATCCCAGCTGTCCTGAAGTTGGCCTGTGCTGACATCTCCACCAATGTGATCAACATGGAAGTGGCCAGTGTGATCTTCTTAGGAGTCCTAGCTCATGTCTTCATTCTTGCCACCATCCTGGGGATCCCCTTCTCTGAAAAATGCCTTCTCCACCTGCTGTGCCCATCTCCCAGTTGTGGTCATTTGCTATAGAACTATCATCTTTGTTTATGGGAAGCCCAAGGCCAACGGCCCACTAGAGGCAAACAAACAGGATCTTGCAGACAAGCTCATCTTCCACAGGGTGGTGACCCACCCCCACAAAGAAACCCCATCATTGACAGCCTGAGGAACAGGGATGCAAAGGCTGCTGTGAGGAGCTTGGCATTTTTGAAATCTCTCACCCACGATGGTGGAGGGATCCCCTTGACTGTCATCCAAGTGACAGAAAAGATTCTCAGCCACATTAGCTGCCACTCAAAAACCAAGTGGAGCCAGCAAGAACGGTATCTCGCTCTTAGGTCTCGTTGAAACTAACCATTAACATTGCAGAGGCTCTCTCCGGAGGTGTGGTCATGCACTTGGCATTTTCAACAAGTGTCAAAGTTAACAGATAATCCACTGAGTGTAAAGAAGACATGCGAACACATGCTAAAGCCACAAGAGAGCACCAATAGAAAAAGCTGGATGGTGTTAATGTGTCCAAGTTGTAGAAGTAGTGCAGGAAAGAGAAGCAATTCCCAGGGCAATATGACCACCCCTATTGGATTCCCCAGGAGTGTCAGTCATAAGGAAATGGAAACTCTCATTGTAGAATTCACTTAGTAGATGGAGTTTGCCTAAAGGGCTAAAAATATACAAAGACAAATTCTCCACACACAGAGCTTCAGGATAGCAATAATCTATTTTGAGAACTGAGTATCATTTTACCTATTGTCAGTTTGAGGCTATTCTTTCTGCATGCACTGCAGATTATAAAACACTGCTAATAAGGGACTGGAGAAATGGCTCAGCTGTTAAAGCGCTTGCCTAGCAAGCACTAAGACAAGTGCTAAGTACTTAAGTTCGATTCTCCAGCACCACATTAGCCAGGCGTGGTGATGCATGCCTATAATCCAGCACTAGGGAGGCTGAGACAGGAGGACTGTGGTAAGTCCAAGACCAGCCTGGCTACAAAGTGAGTTTCGGACCAGCCTGGGCTACAGAGCGAGACCCTGTCTCAAAAAACAAACAAACAAAAATAGAGTTCCAATTTGACACTCATATCTTAAGAGTATTTCTTGTTAGCATTTTATTATATTTCCACTGAGAAGTGCTAGTATTTCTCAACAGAAGTGAATAGTATTTCTTAGTAGAAATATGTAAATACAAATTTTGAAAAAATATGGAATATGGATAAATGGACAGACATACTGATAAAAACAGATAAAAATAGCTAGCCATAGATGGACACTTATGTCTGTAGCTGTATAATTGTCAACTCTTGCAAGCAGCCTATATGCCCATCAACAGATGAATGGATAAAGAAAATGTAGTACACACAAAAAAGGACAAATTCAAGTCACTTATAGAAAAATGGACGCACCTAACACCATCATGCTAAGGGAAATAGACCAGACACAGAAGCTTAAACATTACATGGTTTCTCTTATATATGAAACCCAAGATACAAATACCTTAAAGAGTAAAATAACAAGACAGATGACAGGAAACAGGAAGCTAGGGTCTGTGGAGAGAAGAGGGGAAGCTCGGGCAGAGACAGGAAGGCATGAGGAAAAGAGGAAGCAGACATGATTATGAGGAGATATGTGTTCAAACCAGTTGACCCAAATGAATGCCATTATTATGCATCACAAATATATACTAATAAAAATCAGTTTAAAAAGAGCTAGCTATTAATTAAGTATGTTTGAAGGCCTTTGGCTTCATTTTGACAGGTAAACTCTAGAAATTTTCAGCGCCTTTTACTGCAAGTTCCACCGTGAATGTCCGAGAGAATTTAAGTCTGTGGCATTTTTGAGCCTCCACAGTTCAACACAACAAAAACTGGGAAGCATTTTCTTACCTATATCCATAGGCAAATTTCTGTCTCTCGCAGCCTGTTTCTCCATATAAAGTAATACGTAGCCACCTTATTTACACGGGTTGGATAAGATACTATGACAAGTGCTCTGTAAATGCGAAGCACCACAGAAATGCAGTATTGAGAGTGTTATCCTGAACGCGCTCAAAGCAAAAAAGAAACATAATCCCCATCTCTCACAGACCCAGAAGGCAGGCGAGAGACCCACAGAGGACTGTGGGCAAAGAGAAGCAGGCTGTCTTATATATTTAAAAAGAAATTTTAGAAAATAAATACAATTTTGAGAATAGATCTTGAAGAATTTTACTTCAGGTGAAATTTAAACGTCCTTATATTCATTACTAATAAATTAAATATGATAATGATGTATGTCTTGAATAAAAATTTTACTTTCCTGAACTAGTTTGTTTCCTTTTTCTGTTTCTGATTTCTATTTACGCGAGGAAACGATCTTGCTACTGTAGGTACACAAGAGTGACACCTAGCGGCGATCCAAGCCAACCGCAGAGAGCATCAGAGCCACTCAATGCAGCTAGAAGCTTGCGAGGTAAGGCCCTGGATTCTCCGACATCCCTGGCCCACTCCCCGCATCTGCGTGGACACCCCCAGTGACAGACAATTCAACACCCTCGTTCAGCCCTGCAGGCAAACTCCCCTCGAACTCCATTCTAGCATATACTCTCGCGGAGCGTCTGTCTTCCGGTCCTGGGTCTCTGCTGTAGTCCTGGGGTCAGTAGGAGCACTCCTGCCGCCTGGGGCAGGCTGTGTCTTCCACGTCAGGGTTGCTAGAAGAGCTTTACCGGAGGGAGTTCCCCGGTCCTCGAGGACAAGCTCAAACTCCCCGCGAGCAGGGGACGGTCCAGGTCTCCCTAACTTCGGCAGCTTTCAGCTCCTTCGAGTCCCAGCTGGCCGGGGACTCAATGCACAACCCACTCCCGGAGGGAGCTGCCTGCAGACCTAGCGGCAAGGGGCCCAGCGGCCGGCAACAGAGCTGGGGACACTTGCCCCTGACGCAACTGTGCGAGTAAGAGCAGCAGGAAAGCGCTGGGCGCGCCGAGGCGAACCCAGCACAGCAGGCCCGTCGGGAGAGGCGGAGGGCTGGGCGCTGGTGCGGGCCGCCCCGCTGCGCAGGAAGTCATGGCGCCGCGCAACGCGAAAGAGCACGAGGCAGAAGATTTTTTTTTTTAAATGGGGGAAAGGATTTTTTTAAAAAAGACTTAAAACTGTTTAGAGAAGAAAATGTGAGAATTTGAGTCCAGCCCTAATTCCAAAGCTCACGCCATTTTGGAGTCCAGCAGCACTGTGCCAGGCTAGGGCAGGGCACAGAGGCCATAGGGACAGACCGCGCCCGCGAGCGGGTGCCCATCCACCCCCGCTCCCAGGGGGTCTCCTTGCCCAGGATGACTAGGTCCCTCTTTTAACAAAAGGAGACTGAGCCAGCAGAAGGACCCCTCAGCCTGATTCTTGGAAAGTCACCGGTTTCAGCAGCTCCCACAGCTGAGGGGACACACACTCCTCATCCTCAAGCCCGGCAGGACGGAGGTCTGAGGGCGCACGGCCTGGCACAAAGGCTGCCTGCGCCGAGGTGTCCGCGGAGCCCTGATGCTCCCCACACTGCCCTTGAAGTAGAACCCGTGAAAAGAACTCGAGGCGCTGCCTCTGCGACTGGCCCGCGACTGGCCCTAAGCACTTGCTGCTTTCCACACAATGGCTCTGTTTTCCCTTCAGTATAACAGTGTTTTCATCCAACCACGCATGCTACAAAAAGTAATATTTTGATGTTATGATTGCAAGCAAAGATATACCGCAAGCTTATTTTTGGCAAAGCAGTTTCTAGTCGGAGAATATCATATGGAACAAATACGAATTGTTTGCCACATAGCAATGAGTCCAAAACACCCTGCCAGAGAAAGAGAAGGACAGGTAGTTCTTCCAGGAGACTTCAGCAGGCGTCGCAGGCACATTATTGGTACATTTTATGCAATTACGTATTTAGCGTCTATTTTATCCTAAACATCTTTTCCGTGATATAATTTCATTTTGTATTTTGTGTGCAAAATGGTGACCCCAGCCGTTGAACACTGTTGAGGAAAATAGCAAAGAAAGATCACACCCTCCCAAGAGGGAGCCCTCGGGTCCCTCCTCCACCAGCCCACCCACTATCCAGTCTTTTTCTCCTTTCATAAAGCAAGCTTCATATTATCTTTTTTACCCAAATTCTACTTACTTTCCAGTTGTTTCTTTCATAAACATTTTTCAGACTTCAGTCAGTATATTTTTTGTAGGTCAGAGTGAAAAACATCATCAGTATTTTGATTGAAATAAATGAAAAATTTTCTCAGCTAACGATTTCAGGAAAGAAAGAACATCTTTACACAAAGGATAGGTACAATTTTTGGATTCACTGAGCTCCCTGCTGAGTAAAAAAAAATTAAGTCACATAGCCCCATGAATCTCAGGGCAATTATTTTAGGAACTATTTGAAGCAGCTGGAGAACTTAAATCCTGGGGTTCCACTGGACCTGTCCCTCTTCCTTGCTACAGACAGGAAACATGTATTTGCGATTTTAGTGACCAAAGTTTGACCTCTTACCACTAACAGTAAACAACTAGAGATCCACTGATTAGTGCACTTGATAAGTCAAATTACAGGAAGGAAAGGGGTTGGTCAGCAACTATTAGATTTCACTGAAAAATAACAGAACTTCACAATAACACTAATTAACCAAATGGCAGCTTATTTCTCTGCCTCACATAGAGATCTCAGAGTAGGGGTGGACAATCCAGGACTATCAAGAGGGCTCTGTGCCTCGAAGTCCTCGAGATTGCCCACTGCTTCCAGCTTAGAGCTTCAAAGAGATGCTGAGAAAGTCAGCCTTACTTTTGGGAGACCATGTTTTTCAGTCATCATGGACTGCTATAATAAAATATGGGCTTAAATGATAGACATTTACCTCTCAGAGTTCTAGAGGATCAGAAGTCCATGATCAAAGTGCCAGCCATTTCCATTCCTAGCAAAGCTCTTTCTAGATTTTAGGTCATGACCTTCTTGGTGCGCTCACATTGGCCTTTCCTGGCTGCGTGTATATGTTGGAGGAGGAAGACAGGAGGGGAGAGGAGAGAAGAACAGAGAAGAGGAGAAGGTAGGAGAGGAGAGGGGAGGGGGGACAGGAGAACCCCAACTTACTTCCCTTTAAGGATACTAAATTAAGCTCATCATTAGGGTCTCATCATCAGGAACTAATCTGAACTTCAAATGCCATCACATTAGTGGGTAGGGCTTCAATATATGAACCTAAGAGGAACATAAATATTCAGTTCCCATGATACTATGTGCCCTGCTTAAAACTCAGAAATTCTTTGACTATTGAAGAAAGGAGTTCAGATATTGGGAAGTTATCAGCAATTTCTACCACAAGTCCTTCTAATTCTAATTTTGTACTACATTGTTTTTGATACAAGATCTCTCACTTTTGGAAAGTCCCCATGCTCACAGAAACTTATTCAGCTACATGAGGAGAAAATGAAAGTCAAGAAAACAGATATTTAAAGACTTTATCTCCACATGCATCTGTTTCCTAACCCAAACCACAATAATCAGGACAATCTTCTCAAGGAGCTGCTAGCTCAAAACAGCCTTCATAAAATTTTGAATTAGGGACAGTAAACATCCAGTTAGTAAGATGTGGTGTTATGAATTTCTGGATAAAATGAACAACATATTCATTGCCCTTAATTCCCCTCGGGTTCTGATGAAGTGAGCAGCATAATTGTAATTTGGGTTGTATCACTTTCTCAGGCAAGTCTACAGTACTAAACAGTATGTTTGTATGTGTAATTGGATTCTTTGTTTCTGAATAACAGAAATACCTTTCAACCTTTGAGACACCCCAAAAGTATACAACCTTTGCTTATATGTCTCTCGCTGAAGCTGAGGTGTATTCATAATGGTTGTCATAATTCTCTATACTAGCAAATAGGCTCCCTATAGTCTCACTGTGCCTTGTACCACATCAAACACACAGTCAGTAGTCCATGACCTTTTGATAAAGGCAGCGTGCTGGCTTCAGCCCTTTCTGCATGTGGGGGATCAACATGAATAACATACATGTGTATGTTCATCTTTTAATTTGGGTCCAAAAGAATATTACAGAAGTCACTCATTATTAACTTCCAAGAGTCTAAACACATAAGAAATTCCAACGATAGAAATAGTACAGATCCCAAGAGGACACTCGCTATTGTGACACTAACGGGGACCATGCCACCAACACTATATCCAAAATCATCAGAATTCTCAGGGAAGCCACATACAACTGAGCATTGCCAGCGCTTGCAAGGAGAGACTGTTCTGGCAGCTTGTGATCATCATCAAGAACAAAGACCATCTGCAGTTTCTATTTTCATACACTTTGCCTTTTCCTTTTCCTCAGGAAATAATCGATAAAAGGTACCTTCTCTGTATACAGAAAAATCTTCCACAGTGCTCCAAGAGTCTCTGAGTTATTCCCTAATTTTTAATAAGGTTTCTTTTGCATAAAATCCACATAAGAGCCAAATTGTTTTGCCCAACAGGGAAAGGCTTGCATTTGGCCACATCAACAACTCCACGAACATTCCTCAAAATATAAATTCTGGCTCAACTGAATCATCCTGCAGAAAATCCAAGTTGTAAAAGACAGCTGAGCCTTATTCTTTAATCAAACCCTATTTCACCAAACTGGACAGCCAAAGGTACAGCTGGAACCAGTGGCAGGTTTTGTTTGGCTCAAAGGAACCACTTCCCTATGTTTTTGGTTCACTGCAACTGTGAGATCTGACAGTACTACTTCATCAATCTGGAACCTGCACCTTTGGGCCAGACAGCTGCAGGCCTACACAACACACATGCTGGTGTAAATGACAACATCCATTTTAAAATATGGAGAAATGATAGCATCTCCACTCCCTCCACAGGTGATGAATGTCTGTAGTCACAGGCCTCACCCTTCTTATATCCAGGTTCGCAATCCATGATTAGTTTTACAGGTCTATAACCCCAAAGTACCTCATAGTGTTTTCAAAATCCTCACTCTTAAAAGAAGACAAGGTTCTCACCAAAGATTTACTTTTCTGGACTATAAAAGGGACCCTGGGTGGCCTGTTAGTAGCTCATCTCTGTTGTTGCAGGGTGATTCCAGGTTATAATGCTTGTATTAGCTCTCCATTGCTATGACAAAGTCCCTGAGATAAACAACTTTTAAAAGAAGAAAAGACATATTTCAGCACACAGTTTCAGAGATTTCAGTCTGTGGTCATGTGGCCCCTTTGTTTTGGGTCTGTGGTAAAGCAGCTGCTTACTTCCTGGCAGCCACCTATCAAAAAGAGAAAGAGAAGGAACAAAATGTACCTCCAAGGGAACACCTCTAGGGCCCTATTTCCTTCCACCGTGATCTACCTCCCAAAATTTCTATCACATCTCAATAGTCCACTAAGTCACAAATCCACAATGGGCTAATTCATTCATTACATCAGAGCCCTCATGATCATGAAGGTAACATTTAAGATCCAAACCATGTCAGGCATGGTGTGGCGATGCGCACATGTAATCCTAGTTATTCAGGAGACTGAAGCTGGAGGATACCAAGCTCAAGGCCAGGCGGGCTTCTTAACAGGACTCTGTCCCTTCCAGAGCCCCGGTGTGTGGGATTTTTGTGGATTTTGCAACAGCCTCACACCATCAAAGGAGTCGGACTCAGGCCCTTAAGCAAAAGTATGTGTATTGGGAAGTTTACCAAAGGGATTATGGGATTTTACGTATTTTTGTTCAACATAGCTTAAAGATAGAAGTTTTCCTTTTATTTTCAGAATATTCTCTTAAGTTACATTTCTCCTTGTGTTCAGATCATGTGTTGTTAGAGCAGGTGTGTGTGCTATATAGAAGAGGTGCTCATTGTCTAAAGTTAAATTTGTGGCTGATTGTCGAGGACTCAACGGTGGAGAACCTGGCCGGTTTTGACTGAGGCAGAAACACGGTCACACATTGACAACTCTGCAGACTACAAGCCCGCCCCGTGAGGCATGCCGTGCCGGTGGAGCGCCGGAACTCAGTAGCTGTGCTGCTTCGCTGGAGCCCTGGGAGTTGAGTGCTGCTGTCTCGCTTCCCCGCATGAGGAAGCTGGGAGGGACTTGTGTGGCGATAGAGAATACTGATATTAGTCCACCTGTGTGTATTAAGGGCTCATTTTTACTACATGCTGTTGAGTTCTGTGCTCCATGTGCGCTACCGTGAGGTTCCTGTTACCCTGCTCTCCAGTGAGGAGAGAGCTCAGGCCAACATATATTGACAGCAGAGCTGAGTTTGAACTAAGTGCTGTCATTTCCAAGCTAGATGCCAAATCCATGCTTGTAATGACTGTAAACTTAGGAATTTGTAAAATCTAGGAACTTACACAAGTTACAGTCCCACGTCAAGTCTTTATATAAACCTAAATGTGGGGTGAATCATGGTGACAGCTGCTGCCTGGAGACCAAAGTCCTGTGAGATACGTAAGGGCTTCAGCAGCCTCCACAGGGTGTGGTCCAGATGCTTGGCCACTGTGTGGTCTGTTCCTGCCTGGATGGTGTTACTTACATATCGTACTTCTTGCCAAGATCTTATTTCTAAAGCAAAGTGACTGGCTGTTTGTCGACCTCCAAGTGTATGTGCAAGGTGTGACTGAAAAAGTTTAAATTTTAAAAAAGGTATTACAGTAAAAGACATATTGTCAGTAACTTGTCTCAGATTACCTTCCACTCTGAACACACTTAGCCCATCGCTCTTACCAATTCCTTTTTTTGAGATCGAATCTTGCTCTATAGCCCAGGCTGGTCCTGAGCTCATTCTGTGTAGCCCCGGCTAGCCTTGGACTCACAGCAATCCTCCTGCCTCAGCCTCTTGAGTACTGGGATTACTGGTGTATGCCATTACTCCTAGTTCTGTGTGGTGCTGGGGAATTGAATTTAACTGCTGTGCCATTCTACCAGCCCCTCGTCACACTTTCTGAAGCAGTCTGGAAGTCTTTCATGAGTGTCTTTAGTTGCAAAGTTGCGTGGTGTCACACCCAGTAAGTAAGGCAGATAAACGCACACCGTCATGTTTTATAAGCCCGCCTTTTTGTTGGATGACACTTAGCAGCAACATTCACTGTATTTTTAATCACACCCCATAAAGGCACCCACAAAAGAGGACTTCTGGAACTGTGTTAGGAAGTGGCAGGAACAGTGGGATAAGTGTCTGTGAGGAGTATTTGGGAAGGAAATGGAAATGGCTGTTAGTGTTATACATTAAAAGTTTTTTTAAACATTCACCGTATATTTTGATCTCACCTGTATATTAAAATTGTGCGTGTGTTGCCTAAGGGCACTGCACTGGCTTGCCACGTGCTTGGCGCACAATGCACTCCTATCGTGTCCACGCGTGCAGTTTTCACTTTGGTGTTTTCAGCCATCATTAACTACTTCAGACTCAGACCAGAATGAAAGTCAGACCCTTGTAACAACCTCAGGTAACCTCATGCATTCTCTTTGTCTGTTGTTCAATCTAATTTTTGCCTTATTTTCAATGTTTTTTTAAGGACAAGAAGTACAAAGCTACTTCAGCTTATTGACTTAGACTTTTTATTGACTTTCTCCCTCTTGGGTCTAGCACCAGTTAATGAGTACAACATGTATATCAGAAACTTTGGGGAAAAAAAACCACTAAGCAGCTTAGTATAAGATGTATTAACTAAGTGACCAAAATGCAAATAAAGTGTAAGTTTGTGCCTTTCTACGTGTGGTTCCAGAGCATGAGAATCGGGGAATGGTCTTTAGAAGATGTAGCTTTAAGGAGAGGGCAACCTTTGTCACACTGTGCTGATTAGCCTGGGGAGCTCCTGCAGACACAAAGCGAGCCTGTGGGGAGCATGGGTGGGTGACACGTGGGTGGCAGGTTACAGAGGCTAGAGCAGCAGTCCAGTTTTGAGTACAGCTTTATGTAGCCCTGTTGTGTTTTGGGCCAAAGGACACAGGAGTTAGTCTCAGGGCTGGAGGAATGGCTCCGCAGTTAAAGCATTTGCCTAGCAAGCACTAAGTCAAGTGCTAAGTACCTGAGTTCGATTCCCCAGCACCACATAAGCTGGGCGTGATGGCGTATACCCGTAATCCCAGCACTTGGGAGGCTGAGACAGGAGGATTGCCCTGAGTCCAAGTCTAGCACCAGCCTGGGCTCCACAGTGAGTTCAGCACTAGCCTGAGCTGCAGAGCAAGATCCTGCCTCAAAAAAACTAATTCATCTCAGAAATTATAAAACCTGCAGGGGACTACCTGGACTACATCTCACCCCCTGAAGGAGAGGGTGGGATGGCTGTGCAGCTATGAGCAGAAGTTTCTTCCCATGTTTATTGGGGGAAAAGAAAAGGCACAATGACTGGATAAATCACAGAGGGCAGAGAATCACTTATAAGGAATCACTGGATGTGGTCCTGTAACTTGTACAGTGACTAGTCAAAGTCACAGAGTCAGAGTAGACAAGAGGGGGTAGTAGTCAAAAAGAACAGGCAAGATGTAATCTCATCGATATCTGAGGTCATAGGCAGGTGGACATTAAGCAAATTCCAGAAGGGAAAGACTCAACAGCTGTCTTAGAAGTAAGCAGTCTTCATGGTGGTTCAGTTCACAGGTAAACATTGCCCACTTAGGCAGAGGCAAACACAATAGGCAGATGCCTCCTCTTACAGTGTATACTTTTTAACCTGTAAGGCAGAAAGCCTAAATTTCAACTTACAGGTTATTAAGAGCGTCTCATATTTGTGGATTATTGAGGGGGTCTCCACATAGCCGAAAGTTTTACTGCAAGCAAGAGCATCAGTGTTGGATTTGGTATCTGGGTTCCAGGTGCATACGTAGCAGTAATAACTGTCTGCATGAAACCTCACAACCCAAGATTTCTCTCCTCTCTGTCTCTCTGTCTCTGTCTCTGTCTCTGTCTCTGTCTCTCTCTCTCTCTCTCTCTCTCTCTCTCTCTCTCTCTCTCTCTCTCTGTGTGTGTGTGTGTGTGTGTGTGTGTATGTGTGTGTGTTGGGGATAGAACCCAGGACATACTGTGCCTGCTAGTCAAGTGCTGTACCACAATGTTACAACCCTATTCTGCGTTTTTGAAGTCAGACATCATGTCTTCCATTTTTCTTTGTTCCTGATAGTGGTTCCCATTATCTATCTGGTGCACTCAATAATACTTGTTTTGTAACTATTAGTGATAACAGTGTCTTTATTGAAGTATGCACCTTTTTAAATACAAAAATTATGTTTGGTTTTGCAAAACTAGTATGTTCTGTGAGAACAGCATGTGGGTAAACTAGATGGCAATGTTTTCAAACTAAATTGTCTGATGTGACTTTTTGGAAACTTTGAGATTTAGGCCTATACTTAGCAAATGTTTGAGACACAAGTCATCTTTGCATGATATTTATACTATGATACTTACTTTTTAATATAAGCAGAGACTATTATTAACTTTTTTAAAATGTCAGTTTTTTTCAGTAATGACACATTGCTTTGAAATTGAGACCAAGTGTTAATTCCAGTGTACTTTTGTTTTTAAGGCATATGTTCAGTATAATGAATACAATATTGAAAGAGATGTTCAGACTGAAGACACAGAAACCAGAGAAGAATGGACCCAGCATCCTGGAGAAAGCATCATTGTGTCTGGAGGTAACAGTCAGTTGCTCTTGAGTTTTGAATGTTCACTGTCTTTATAAAAGTTTTGTTTTATTTTTACTTATTTTCTTTCCTATTCTTTCCTGTTAGGCTTCTCTGGTATGGTTGTGAGATTGTGAGTATAAGGCTATGGAAACACCTAGTGTTCTCTTAGAGAAACAGGCTAGCTTTTGTCAACCACTGCTCACTACACCTACCTACAAGGAAGATTAACCTGCCTGGTGCTTGGACCCTGACCAGGACTGATAATATTGAGGAGAAAATTCACATTCCACACAGGCATCTTATAGCCAGATTCGTGGAACACATTTTATTCTTCAGTCTTTCATCATCAATGTAGAATTTTCATTTTTTAAGTGCAGTTATGTTCCATCAATATAGACTGAAGGTCCCTGGATATATGGTTTCTGATACGTACTGTGCAGCTATTTGCATGTTACATACTTGCCTGGTTGATGATTTTTCTTGAGGAATTTACCTGATATGACAGGGAATTACCCCCTTTCCTTGAATCAACTGCCTCACCTGAGGAAAGTAACATATCTTAAGTGTCCCTTATCCAAAAATGCTGGAGACCATTAAATGTTTCAGATTTTGCAAAGTTTGCTAATTTTTCTACCGAGGATTCTTCTTTTTTTTTTTTTTTTTTTTGAGACAGTTTCTCTCTGTAGTCCATATTGGTCCTGAACTCACTGTGTAGCCCAGGGCTGGGACTGTAGGCGTGTACCACCATGCTCAGTTTATATGATGCTGGGGAATAGAACTCAGGGCCTTGATGCCAGGCAAGTACTTTAATTGCTGTACCATTCCTCTAGCCCCTATCATTTCTTTCTTTCTTTCTTTCTTTCTTTGTTTCTTTTTTGAGACAGGCTCTTGCTCTATAGCCCAAGCTGGTCCTGAACTCAGGATGGAGCCCAGGCTGGCCTTGGACTCATGGCTATCCTCCTGTCTCAGCCTCCTGAGTGCTGGGATTACAGGCATGTGCCACCACGTCTGGCTAATGTACTGCTGGGGAATCGAACTCGGGTACTAAGTGCTTGCCTAAGTACTTGCTAAGCAAGTGCTTTAACCACTGAGCCATTCCTCCAGCTCTAGGATTATTAATGTTTGTTTTTAACACCTCTTTGAACTATAAGATGGGAATAGCATTGCATCACTATTTGAGAGTCAAGTTTTGAGTTTATGTAACCGGGTTTATTTTTTATTTTTCTTAGGTTGTGAAGAAAAAGATTCTTCTGATGCTACAATTATACCAAAGAGTGATACTCCAAGGTTATCTAGCTTGCTCCGGGCAGCATGTCAGGTACATTTTATGTTCCGTTCTATGTGTGAGTGCTCAGAAGTTTCATTATATAGAGGAATGTAGGAAATACTGAATTAAAAAATTTTTTTAATTTGCATATTGTATCTCTTTCCTTTTTCCACTCCTCAACACACCTCTCCACAAAGTCTGTCTTCTTACTTTGGAAGTCCTAAAATCTTGGAACTTGTATAGATTGGATAAATTAGAATCAGTTATTCATTTTTTAGGTGTTAATTTTCTACGAATTGTCATTGGTACATTTAGATGAGATCAAGTGCATTCAGGGTGGTATGACCATAGACATCACTGGCACTTTCGTTAAACCCTTGTATGCAAAGTGACATGGGGTAAGATTATATCTCTAAAACTACTGTCTATACTGTTAGAGTCTATACATTAACATTAAGTTTTATATTTTAAAATAACCATAAGCCAAAAACTAAACCCATTAAGTTGACAAAACAGGTGTAGATTTAGGGTGCTGGAAAATAATAAACTCAAGATTTTATAGACTAACGATGTAAATTTTCAAAATACATGCAAACATAATGGGAAGAGTCTGTGATACCCCCTGTACTTCAGAGGGTTATATCCTGATTGCCTACAAAACCTCACTCCTGTTGGCCGCTGAACATCCCCTGCCTGCCTCACACCATTCCCGTCAGTCCCCACTGGACATCCCCTGCCTATATCATACTATTCCTGTTTATTGTTGCTAAACATCCGCTGCCTGTTCCCACATTTTCTGTCAGTTCTCAGATCCCCTCCTTTTCACCTTTAAATCCTAACATCAAATAGATCAAATATAGTGATTTAATGCTGACTCAGAGCAAGAATGTGGTGTTTAGTTGATTTTTTTCTGTCATATTTTGTTCTTTTAAGGGTTTTGGATATTCATCCTTTTTTCTACAATTTTCAGCAGTGTTTTTAGTGAGAAAAGTTAGCTTTTATTTCAGTTGAGTTTTGTGGACCACATAGTTTTAGTTTTTATTATTCAGTAAAGATTGTACTTTTTTCAAGTTGTTATTATGTGTTGGACCCATACATTTTTTTCAGAATTGGATGGAGTGAACAGGTGATTTAAAAAAAGGTAGTACAGTGTTAAAAGAAGGATCGTTTTGCAGCTGAACCCAGCTGGCCTCCCAGAGCTCAGGACAATGCCCTGTCTGTCAGTGATAATGCCTCTCAGTTGAATACTTGCCTGTGATTCCTCCAGACTAAGAGACATCTCTTCATTGTAGTTTGAATTCTAACAATAGACATTTATGTTGAAATAATATCTTTAATATGACATTCTGTTTTAATGGGGTAGGTTTGTTATATATAAAGCAGACTCGGCTTCTTCAGAAATGAGAAGTAAATGCTTTTTTTCTTTTTAAATGTATCAAATTATGATTAGCAAATTTTATAAATTGATTATAAAATGACTTAAAGTAATTCAAATAAGTGAAATTTTTTGAAGTTGTCCACATTTTCAGTCCATCAGTCCTTTTCCTTATATTCACTCTACTTGCCTTGATTTCTTGATGTAAACCCTTGGAGCGGCGTGGGCGGGATTAGGCCAACACAGTATTAATACTTAGACATGTATGTGAGTATGAGGGTAAACATTGGTCACAAATTTACTTAGATTTTAAAATTAATCTGTAGTTATACAACAGGAAATGGTAAGCAAATGAAGTGCATGATATCAAGCATAAAGTGTGATTTATGTATGTATCTAAATTAGTGTAAACAAACTCATTTGGAAGACAAAATTTATGTTTCTTTAACTAATAACATATTTGCCTTTGAAAGAAGTGGCTAGCGAGGCAGATTACAACAATAATCACACCGGTTTTTGTGAGGACGTGGTGGGATCAGAGGCAGGCCCAGAAATCCGCTTCTCTCGGGTAGGTTCAGGTGTAAGCGAGCTCTGGGCACGCTCGCAGCCGGAGCACTGGGTGCCGCTTGTCCCAGACGTTTCTCTGTCCTGTCTGCCGTTTAGATGCATGGGTGCTTCTCCATTGGACTGATGTATGTGCTTCTGCCTTGTAACAAAAATGTCATCATTAACTTAAATATTCACGTTTTTGAGAATATTTTACCTTAAACAAAAGAGTTGTCCTGTTAGAAGCATAGTAAATTTTTATGTGTGTAGTTATTTTAAAATTGACTTCTGTAGATGTTACTCCATATCCCACTACACACGAAGAAATGGAATGAAAGATGCATTAGTCCCAAGGAGATATTGCAGGATAGAGGGACAGCTGATATAGAAGAATGTGCACTATATGTATTTGTAGAATCTCTCATAAAATATTAATGTATATTTGTTCTTAAAGGATTGACCACATGCAAGAGGAGTGGAAGTTTTTCTTGTTTGCTTTGTGTTTTAGTAAAATGACTACTGAGGTGAAAGGAGGCAGGTGGAGTTTTGGAAGCGGTCTCTGATATGTGAGTAGTTGTCACACCTTGTGAGTTTAGGACTCAAATAATGTCCTAGTCTTTGGTCAGATGTAGTAATACTTCAGCCTTCATGGAATCTACTCATTATTGCTGTCACAGTTAGAATGTGTCACAGAATACGCATCCGCCATGACCTCTTCACTCCTTTGACACATGGGGTGGCAATAGTATCCTAGGCGCCCCTAGAGGTTCTGGGAAATCAGCAGTGTATAGCACCGGCAGAACCCCTGCACTCCTGGAACTTACGTTTTGGTGAGTCATGCAGACTGGAGGACGGCTAACCAAGTGAAATATGTGATCTCTTAGAAAAGGATATGAGGAGTCACAGAGGAGAGAGGGCTCAGGGTCAGCTAGAGCACTGAACTTGTAAAGGCCAGGTACCATGTCCCACAGCTGCCTCAGCTCTCCTCAGGTGTGACAAGACACATGGGTGTGTGGTAGAGGAAGCCTTTCTCTGAGGGATGGAGGAAGAGGAGAAAGTGGTCCGCGAAGAGATTGTGGCGCTTCCTGAAGAAGGCTTGAGGCCTCAGCACCCTGCGTCTCCTCGGTGACCCGCAGGTGGTGACGGGGAAAGGGGAAGCAGGTTGGAGCTGTTGACCGTCCAACAGTCGGATCTGCTGCACCATGGTACTCCTAAAAATCCCCATACTGTGGAAAATTTCCAATAAAATCCATACAGCTCATTGAGAAATGGAGTCATGACCCAGCACTGAAAAACTGCCAGTGTCGCATAAACACAGGAAGCCAACACAAAGAGTAACAGAAGGTTACCCACTTAATGTAGTTAAAAAGTGCTACACCTGTTAGTTCAGGACCATCCTGGGCTATATAGAGAGCAAGACCCTGTCCCAAAAAAAGAAAAAAAAGCACCCAGATCTTGTGGATTTTCCTTGGAGAAGGGAAGATGGCCCTGAGGAATGCATCTTACAAGTGCACTAAAGTGGAAGGAGGGCAAGTGTGATGCCAGGTGGGGAGGGTGCAGGTTGCCACATGCTGTGAGTCCCTGGTGGGTGCGTGGGTTGTTTTCTACACTCACCTGGTACCTCCCAGCAGTACTGTCTAGGTGTTCTTTGCCTATGGACTCTTGCCAGACTCTTACTTTCTTCACTTTTATCATATCCTCTGCTGATTTGTGGGAACATTGAGTGGAGCCGGTTTTACTAGCCATTGGGTGGAACCAAGTGATGTCTGGAAGAGAGCTTAGCTGTACCTAGCACTGGGGCAGTTCGCTGTGGGATACTCTGAAGACTAGTTTAAAGACAGTTGAGGTTCCTAAAAGTGGTGTCATGATGTTGTGCCAAGACAAAGGGGCCGACTCAGATCAGGTCCCACTGTCACTTGCTTTGTGGTTGTGCCCCAGCCCAGGTCTAGGCTGGTTGGTGGAGGAGGGTGTGTGCCTGGGCTGCACTGCATCAACTCTGAAAGAGTCTCTTTGATCAAACGCAAGGTCAACTTGTTCTGTGTTCAGTGAATGTGGGAGATTACTAAAATGTAAAAAGGTTTTTCTTGTCTTACACTCAGATTGAAAAGTATCCTACCTGCACGCCTCTCACATTCAGAGATGGACAGTGGTCTCTGTCCACGATTTCCCTGAAAAGGCTTTCGACCAGCAGCTGGACCACAGACACATCCTCTGTGTGTGGGATATTTGGCAGCTTTCAGGGCCCCAGAAGGTTCTGATACGTGAGTCCAGGGTACGTTCCAGGCAAGAAGTGTTTTGCTGAGAAGCAGGGCAGTGGTCAGGCAATGGAGGCACAGAGGAGGGAGGGTTCAGGGACAGCTAGGGTTTTGGAATTATGAAGGCCAGGTACCATCTCCCACAACTGCTTCAGCTCTCCTGACGTGTGACAAGACACATGGGTATGTTTGGCTTGACTGTAAAAATTCTTAGTTCAAAGGATCAACTCTGGCTCAGAAGCCCAAGATTACCATAGAGCACTTGAGAATAGGAAATGAATGTAGTTACAGGCTTAATAAAAACATTGGCCTAGTTGGGCACAGCTCTGCAGTCCCAGAAGTATATTTTTATTCTTTGGCATGTGCTTTTTGGGTTTTGGAGTTTTAGAGATTGCTAATACATTTGTGATTTCCTAAAATAGCTTGAAATGAACTCTTACTCACCCAGAGTCAGTCACCCTCCCCACTTTGTGTGTCCTTGCCCCAGTCACTGGTAGGTCCTAAGGGAGAGATACCCTTTCATTTTTTTTCCATTTGATTGCAAAAATACTGTTTTTGTAATTAGTATAATTATTGCTTGACACAAGGTCTCACTCTGGAGTCCAGGCTGTCTTGAACTCTATGTAGCCCAGGCTGGATGCGAAGTCACGGTGATCTACCTGACCCAGCTCTATTTACAGTTCTTCACCTTGAAACCATTGATTCTCCCAAAGTCACAAAGAAGAACCTAAACAGGTGCCAGTGTTAGTGACATGAAAATAAAACTTTTTTCAATATGAGGTGTCAATAAGAGAAAATGAAGAAGATACCATTTGTAGAATGAATAAAAGGAAAAATTGAACATTTTGTGTGTCCAGAAATGTGATCAGAGTAGTCCTACAGGGTGGATTTTATTTTATCCCGACTTGCCATTTGAAGAAACCGGCACTCTGACAGGCTTTTATTATGTTAAGTCTGCGCTCTGCTCACATCATTCCACAGCTTCCTGGAGTGAAGGATTTTATGGAGGCGTGGAATGGATGAAGTGGAGAGCGCCAGATACTGCAGTCAGTGAGCTTCACCTCAGGCCTCAGCATCTGGTATTTCTTTTTTTTTTTTTTTCAAGTCACCTGTTGCTGCTTTAGCCCTTTCACAGACTTTTTGCTGTTTGCTGGAACTGCACATGGCTCTGTGGTTGTATGGGATTTGAGAGAAGACTCTAGGATCCATCAGTATGTGAAGTTGAGCAATGATTTTTGGACCTTCAGGACACCAATATTTTCCACAGGTCAGTGTCATCTGTTTGCTGATCATGTCTTTAGAGATGTGACCAGTTTGAAAACTGAAGTTTGAGATTTATTTGTATTTATTCATTTAGATTATCCAGGGAATAGGATCCAACCCATGGACCAAAGAAGCATTTGATAAATAGAAAAAACAAAATTCAATCAAGTAACCTTCACCTGTGGCCAATAATTATTGAAAAATTATTTTGTGTTAAATTTGTAGTTTCGGGGCTAGAAGAATGGCACAGCAGTTAAAGTACTTGCGTTGCAAGCACAAGGTTCTGAGTTCAATTCCCCAGCACCACATAAAGCCAGGTAGGGTGGTGCATGCCTGTAATCTCAGCACTCAGGAGGCTGAGGCAGGAAGATTGCCTTGACTCAAAGGTCAGCCTGGGCTATCTAGTGAGTTTAGGACCAGCCTAGGCTACAGAGCAAGACCTTGTCTCAAAAAAAAAAAAAAAAAAAAAAAAAAAAAAAAAAA
>PVKB01003554.1:0-27431 GCA_004027205.1 Ctenodactylus gundi | reverse complement strand
CTGTGCGGACACAGTGCTGTGACACTGCTCACCTCCCTGAGGGTGCCTGGGTGGCCAGATCACCCGTGCTCTTCTCTGTGGTCTCCGTCTTTCTCTGTTCACACGTGGAGCGCACCACATCACACTACACTGACGTGGTGTTTGCATGTCTCCTCTTCCACCAACCCGAGTCGGTTTTCTGTGGCTGTAGTCGAGCTTTTCTGGGATGTTGAGGAGATGGAGTCGCACAGTGGCCTGATGCTGCTGGACTCCTCTGTGTTGTTGCACATTGCAGAAGTCCGTTCCTCCTTTGCTGAGGAGGGCCTCATTGTACAGATGTCACAAGGTTGTTACTCCACTCACTGGTTGGTGGACACACAGTTGAATGCAGTTGGTTGCGGTTATGAATAGTTTGTACCCGTGTCCCTGTATCCCCTGCTTGTGCCATTTCGCATTCCCTACAGAGAGAGAGACTGTCAGTTCTGTATCTTCGTCAGCACTTGGTATTACCAGTATTTTGAAAAAAGGGTTTGTTTGGTTTTTTTTAGATTTTCTAATAATCATGTAATGGTAGCTCAGAGTGTTTTTAACTTTGACTTTCTAATGACTGATGATGCTGAGGATGTTCTCGTGTGCTCCTTTGCTGTCTGTTAATCTTTGTTGGTGTATCTGCTCAGATCTGCTTTTTTATTGGATTGGTTTTTGTTCAGGTTTTGTTTGTGCTGGGGATTGAGCTGTGGCTTTGTGCATGCCTAGTGGTTTACCCCTGAGCCACACCCCAGCTCTCATTTTTTTTTTAATTTTAAAATTATTTTAGTCTGTTCTTGATTTCTAGTCAGGTATTTTTTGGTTGCTTGCTTGCTTGCTTTAAATATATTTCCAATGTCCAAATGTTTTTCTTTTTTGAAGAGATTTAGTTGGACTTGAAATGTTCCATTTGGGTTGTCTTTTCTTTTGTGCTTGTATTGAGGAGGCCTGGGGAATTGTCATCAGATGCCCTGATGTAGTTTTATATGGAGTTTGTCTGATTTTTTGCTAGTGTAGATGGATCTTCCAAGTCAAAAGAGCCTTGCTCTGTTAATTTGTGAGGTGTCTTTTTACAGTGGAGATTAGTGCTTGTATAGTGGTGGTGGGCCCGCGTGTCTCTTAGTCTCGGCTTTGCCAGCGTCTCCTTTCCCTCCTGCTTCTGCCTGTGCTGCCCTGAGATGCTCCCTGATACCCCCTCACTTACCAGCCCCTTCAGTCAGATCACTGAGCATACCGCAGGATTCGGCCTTCGAGGTGGGCTTTCCTTTCTGAGTGCTTCTGTCTGAGCATGCGTCCTCAGTCTTTGTGACGCTCTTTTCCATGGGATGTCTTGACCTCTGTAACCTGCCCTCCAGACCGGGGTCAGCAGTGATGTTAGCAACTATGTGATGGCATATAAACGTTGGTGCTTACTTCTCTTCTTGTGAGTACTTTGGAGATTTATAATTTCTGTTTCTTCGTAATGCTGAAGTAGTAGTGGTCACATGTTACTTTATGTGTGGTCTTAAATAAAGCTTATCAGCCTCAAATATCCAGCCTAAGACATTGAACAGAGAACATATTTTATCCAAACATCATTTAAACCATTGTATGAAATGTTACTTAAGATTAGGGGTCCTGGTAGGTCTTTTTTACTTGAGAGAGATGAATCCTTTACAGCAGATGGGGTAAGGTCCAGTCCAGTGAGTTTTCAGGTCTGGAGGTGAATGGCAGTTTATGTAGCTAGACCCAGCCTCTAGGTCCGAGTCCTAATTCAGGTTGATTCTGTTTTAGGAAGGGGAAGGTGGACAGCAGGGGCCGAATTGGGGGCTTGGGCTGAAGCAGCAAATATAGCCATTAGGTCTGGCTGGAACTGAAGCCTGGACTGGAGCGACAGCCATCAAGACTGGCAGACTTGGGTCAGGGGCCACAATTAGACAGAGAAGTAGTTTGGTACTAACGTGGAGCTTTTCCCATAAGGAGCCTGTTATAGGCCAACTTTCAAAAACCTGCCTTAAACCAATTAAGGCAAGATAAGGATCTTTATTGACGCAGGACCGAACCTGCTTCTCAGGATGAGAATACAGAGAACGGCCCTGAGCCGGGACAGCAGAGGGTTGATACAGGGTTTTGGAAGGGGAGGTGACATAGGTACAGCATTATTAAACAAAAACCAATCACAATTACATAGCATCCATAGTGACAATGTCAGCCACTTAAAATCTATAAGGTGTCCGTTACATTTGACGGGACCCAATCACACAAAACTGGAGTTCTTTGAAAATGGCCAATTATGAAGCGGGCTTAAGAGCCCACATGGGGCTGAACTGTCTGTCAGCCCATGTGTGTCTGGTCTCTGGAAGGTGTCTTAAAGATGGATGGGAGTTGATATTGCACTACCCGTCAATGTACCATGGCACCAGCGAGGCACCAAGAGCGAGATACAGAGGTGAGAAATAAGGCCATAGATCTTAAGGGTTTCAAATCATCACAGCACCTAAAGTTCATGAGAGTGTCACGAAATGTCCTAGGGCTACTCCCCGGGCTAACTCAGTACTCTGCTTAGTGTCACAGCAATCCTCATCAAATCTTTACAGCAAAGCCACAGCGCTCGGTATAGCTCATCAGTAAAGGCTCTTTGAAATAGCGCTTAGAAGAATAGTACAAAATGGAGTCACTTAAGTATGGATCAAAACTTTAACTATTACAGAGCCCTGATCTCCAGTGAGGGGGACTCACCCAGGAGGAGGCCACAGGGCTGGGTAGAGGGACGAGAGGAGCAGGCAGAGATGAGCACAGAGAGGCTGCCAGGAATTGTTTGTTCTCTTTACTAATTTTACCAGCCATACTAGAATAAAACCAAAGCATTAGAAAAAGACCTGAAAACGTATTAGACCTTTCAAAATAAGAACATTTGGAAAGGCATCTGAAGAGTTACCAGACATAAAGCAAAAACACTGAAAATCTACCTGAACATACAGAAAATAAATGTAACACAACAAACCGTTCCTCAACAATTGACTTTACATAAATGTCACACTCTGGGATATTCAACTTGAACATCTCTCGGAAATACATTTAATCGTTCTAGTCTTAAGTCCTCAGACTTTACAAAAGCTATGACTTAGTAATTGATAATTTAAAATCATCAATTAGTATGTATTTAATATCTATATTATTATGACTTATAGTAACTTACTCAGTAACCTTTAAAGACTGTTTGGAGCACAGGTAGAATGTGAAGAGCATACTGGAAGGCATCGGTAAAGTAAAACCATATTAAGTAAATTGCTGGAAACTGTCTAAAACTCTGTATGATACTGGTAAGTTGTGAGCCACCTGCGTGTGGACCCCATGCTGTTATGCCCAGATCTCAGGGACCCCAAAGACCACCAGGAGTCTGAGACAGTCTGTTATTGTATGCCACCAGGCATACAATAACAAGGAGTCTTTATTTGGGCTTAAGCTCGGGCTCTCAGACGTCACCATACAGTGGATCCGTGCACAGAGCCCAGAACAAAGGATGAGCAGGGTTTTTGTGGGCTAGGGGCAGGGGTGGTCTCAGGAGATGCCACACAGGTACGTAATCATTTACACAGACCCAATTGTAAGTATACAGTTTTCCTATGAGGGCGATGCTGACCACTAAGAGAGGCAGAGTGGCCATAACTTTTGTTATAACCCAGTCATGACCTTTTAGGAGTCTTTTTGGATGTAACCAACCGAGTGTGGTGTTTTAGTGGCCTGGGTAGGGTCTAAAGGGGGCGTCGAGTGATTGGTTAGTTGTCACTGGGCAGTCTTGACTCTGTCCCAGGCCCAGGAATGCCAGGTTTGTTTACTCTTTGCCCCAGGCGCAGGAAAGCCAGATTAGTTTCCCTTTCTGATTGGCTGTAACTAGGAAACCAAGTGCCCCAAGGCTATCCTGGCCTTGGGCATCCTTTTACAATTGTTTTACAATCTGAGGAAGCTGAGGCTTTGATCCAGTAACTTTTAGAGTAACTTTGAAACATGTCCGAGTCCGTCCCACAGCCCCGTGCCCTGACCCCGTGGCGTCCCCGCCTTCCGGCACTTCGTCTCCGGGACTCCCCACCCCCATGCGGGTCTTCTCCGGAGTGAGGGTCCCCCGTTTCTCTACATGACCTTTGCCTCTCTAGGAAGACTACACGTTTTCTCGCGGGACTTCAGTTTTTCTCTTGTACTTTTTTTTTTCACTTTTCTCAGATTAGAGAAACTGTGATATTTAACCCGCATCTCATTCGTTTCCCTGAGCACAGTGGGGCCAAGGTGCGCCCCTGTTCCTACCAGTGACTCAGTTGTCTTTCTTTATGGCAGAGAAGTACTCCATTAAGGTGCAAATCTGCCACATTTTACTTATCTCTTGGTGGACATGTTGGGTGCTTCCAAGGAGGCTGTGTTGTGGGGCAAATTGTGCTGCTGTTAACATGGATTTGCATGTATCCCTGTTGTGTGATGGCTTTCACTCTTTTGGGAAGATACCCTGAAGAGGTATTTCAAATGGGATACCTCGTTTCAGTTTTTAAAGGAATCTTTGTACTGCTTTCTGTTACCTTCCTACCCGTTTCTAGTCTTGCCAACATGGTAGGAGGTTTCTTTTCTCCACCGTCTTGCCAGCATTTGGTTTTTGAGTTCGTCATATCAACCATTGGTACTAGAGTTGCATGGAACTTGGGTGTTATTTTGATTAGCATTTTATTTGACGTTACTTGAGAGGCTGAATATATTTTTTTCACAGACTGATTGTCCGTTCCCGCTTTTTCTGAGAACTGTACTCATTTCAGTGGCCCGTTTTTAATCAGACCTTTCATTTTTGGAAATACAATTTTTCTCAGTTTTTTGTCTATTCTAGATATTAGTCCTCTGTCCAAGAAGTCATTGGTATCTTCCCCCCCATTTCAGTGGGTTTCTCCCTACGTAGTTTACTTTGCTGTGCTGCAGCTTTGTCATTTGTGGATTCTTGTTAACTCAAGTGTTGTGTTGAGAAAATCCTTGCCTATGCCATTGTGTTCAAAGTGGAAGGTTCGTTGTTTCTGTTAGTTTCTAAGTCGTCGATCCATTTTGATTTGATCCTGGCATATGGTGAAAGATGTGGGTCTAGGTGCATTGTGCCTACAGGTGACTACTTCTCCCAACAGCCTTTGTTAAAGAGACTAATTTTTCTTCATTGTGTGTGTGTGTGTTTTTTTTTTTTTTTTGGCACCTTTGTCAAAGATCAGGTGGCTGAGAGCACTTGTGGTTGTCCCTGCATCTTCAGTTGTGTTTCATTGCTCCACCTGTCTTATTTTGTGCCAGTACCATGTGATTTTTGAAAATAGTTTGTACATAGCTTGATGCATTATAATGCCTCCTGTTGTTTTGTTTAGGATTGTTTTGGCTGTACTGGGTCTCTTTTGGTCCCATGTAAATATATTTTAATATTCTTTTTCTTCTGTTCTCGGCAACTGCAGTTGAAATTTTGAATTGGCCTGCGTTGAATTTGTCAGTTTTGGTAGGATGACCATTTCTACAACACGGGTCTGCCTACTCAAGAACGGGATGTTTTCCCGTTTTCTAATGTCACCTTTAATTTTTTTTCTTTAAATTATTATAGTTTTCATTATAAAGGTCCTTCTCTTAGGTTGATCTCTTAGGTATTTAATTTTCGTTGTGAGCACTGTGAGTGGGCTTGTGTCTGTGATCTCTCCCTCCGTGTTTTCCTTGTCCCTGTACAGGAACACTATTAATTTTTGAGTGTCGATTTTCTTTCCTGCAACTTAGCAGAGCTTATTAGTTCTGAGAGTCTTCTGCGGGGATTTTTTTGCACTTCAGTGCAGAGGATACCGTCGTTTGCAAATAAGCCCAATTCAAATTTTGACTCTCCGATGTGGACTGCTTTTATTCCATTCTCTTCCTGACTGCCATGGCTGAGATTTTGAACGTTACGTGGAGCAGGGTTGGTGAGACTGGGCATGCTTGTCTCGTTCCTGATTTTAAGGAGAATGCTCCGAGGTTTTATCCATTTAGGATGATGTTGGTAAGAGGATTGTCATAAATTGCTTTTATCAGCCTCAGTTGTAAGGTGATGCTATACACCAATTTTCATCAGGGTTTTTTTGTTTGTTTTTTGTTTTTTGGTGATAGTCTTGCTCTGTAGCCTGGCTGTTTCTGAACTCACTTTGGAGGCCAGGCTACACTTGGACTCACAACTGTCCTCCTGTTTCAGTTTCCTGAGTGCTGAGATTCAAAGCCTGTCCCTCCTCACCTAGTTTATACGGTGCTGGGGAATCAAATTTAGGACTGTGCACTGAACTAAGAAAATGCTTTAATGGCTATGCCATTTTTCAAGACCTTGTCAGGGTTTTTATTTTCTGCTTATTTCTATTTCCATTCCTGTGATTTAAAAGTATTTGGCGAATCATTTCAATTTTTTAATATATATTTAGCTAAGTGTGTCTTACGACCAAGGATGTGACCTGTGCTGTTGTTTGGATCTGAAATGTCCCGCAAAAGCCTCATGTATTTGAATGTTGTGGGATAACTGTGGCCTCGTATGTTATTGGGAGATAGGACCTGGCTGGCTAGGGCAGATGCTTGGGGTTGGACTTGGGGAGATTTTGTGGCATTTGTTTACATAAAGGAAGTGCCAGAGCTTTCAGGTATGTGCTCTTTACTTATGGGAGAAGAGGTGAGGGAGGGGAACCCAACTTGGGCGTGGGGGGCCCAAAAGGCATGTTGAAGTAAAGGAAAAAAGAACCAGTGTTCCAGCTTCTTCCTGGGCCGAGTCTAGCCTTGCCTGAGTCTCCACACAGTGAATTGGCTCTGAGGTGTCTCCTACTCAGCATTCTGTCTGCAGTTAATTGAGCAACTCTTCAACCTCTGCCATGGGCTTTCCCCATTGCCTCTCTAGGTGAACAGATTGTGAGACTTTTGAACCTGTGAGCTAAAGAAATCTTTCTTCCCTTGCATGGTGGGTAGTAGGTATTCTGTGCCAGCAACAACCTAAGTAATTAAGCCTATTTTGGGGAAAGTCTTATATGCTGCTGAGAAAAAGGTGTATTCTGTTGATGTTTGTTGGAACACTGTGTAAATACTTGTTTAGGCCATTTGTTCTGTGATGTTATCTGAAGACCCTGTATGATTGTATTGGGGTCCATTTGACCTTTCCTGTCCATTAGGTTCTGTTCTTCGAACGACTGGATGCATCTGTTTGTAATTGTGAACTCTTTCTGTTGGTATCATCACTTTACTAGTGTATAGCGTTCACCTCTTCTGATCTGTTTTGGTTTGAGTAGGAAAGACTTGCCTCTTTGTAGGCCTTTAGAATGTCCATGGTTGAATGCTGGCTCTAAATTCATTCTTTTGCGTGTGGATGAATTTATCCAGAACGTTTGTTAAAGTAGTAATCTTCCTTCCAGTGTACTATAAACATAAAGTATTTTTCAAAGGTCAGGTGCCTGAATCGACTTTGGAGTTGATTATGAATCTTGACTTGTGTTCCATCTCTCCACCTTTCTGTACTGGTTCTAGTATCATTTGGCCTTGATCACATTTGATGGCTAGAATTGTGACACTTCCAGCTTTGACTCATTGCTTAGATTTGTTTTGGCTGTTCTTGGTCTCATTTGGTGTATGTAAATTTTAGGATTGCATGTTTGACTTTTTTTTTTTCTCTTTTGATTAGAATTTCCTTGAGTCCGTACAGCAGTTTTGATTGTATCGCCATTCTGAAAATCCTGGTTTGTCTGTCTAACACAAGGATGGTCCTTATTCTGTAATACCTTTTTCATTCTGTTTTCAAACACTGTAGTTTTCAGTGTCAGGGACGTTTGTAAATAATGAATTTTATAAAGAGGATATAGACTGATCACTCCTTGAGGATGAAAAAGCAAGGAAAGTGAAATTGTATAGTAGACATAGATTTTTGATGTGGCGTGATGGCATAATTCAAGAAGTACACAAAGGTGATGTTTACACACGCACACATGTGCATTTACACAAAAGTATACATAGGGCCCAGGACCTATACCCTTGGAAATGATTAAAATATTCAACTCTTTTCTATGTATATTTTTACACAAAAGATAAGAGGAGAAAATTCTGCCTCTTTTGGTGTGAAATGAGATATCATCAACGTAAGAGACTACATGAGCAAAAGCAACATGAATGATTCTGTGACTGATAGCGTTCTGTTCTTTCAGTTTGAAAAGTGTGTTTTACCTGAGATTTTAGAGCTTTTATATTGGAGTGTTATAAAACAAACAACTCATCCTGTCTGCGTCTTAATTTGGTGCACGACCTTGACCAAGTCAGTTGACATCATTGAGTTTCAGTGTTTGTTGTTATTTTTTCCTCATTAATATAGTTGTGTGTGCATGCGTGTGCGTGGAATACATGATAGAAGAACTTGAGAACTTTTTGAATGTACATATTGCATCCATCTCACCTTCACTTCTCCCTGCCCTTTAACCTCCCACATCCTTCCTCGTTCACCTTACTCCCAACATCTTGCCCATGGACTGTGATATTTGTATTCCATGTTTCTGCTTTTATAGAAATCATGTTATACTTACCTTCCCCAGTCTTCCTGAGTCTGACCTAATGGTTTCTTGTTGTGTCCATCTACCTAGAGTTGAGCTTCAGTTAGTCTACCTGCAGACTTGTAAGGATACAAAGTCAAGATGTTTGTTTTAAAAGCTTTCTGTAGAACATAATTTTCATATTGAATGTTCTTTCAGAGGTAGTGATTCTGACTGTTGGATACATGCTAAACATAACTTTATTCACATTTGGTTTATTTTTTATTTTTTTATTTTTTCAGCTAATAGAGATCATGATAGGTATCAATGAGTATGAATGTTTGCATATGTACACTCTGTGAGGACCACTAACATGGCTCTACGGTGTTTCTGGATGTCATTCCATCTATATGGTCTCTGAGGTCATATAGTGTTCTAATGTATGTATGTGTCCAAAGTAAAGAAATACATTATGCAGCATACCAATTTTAAAGAGTATGACTGCTTTCTTGTGGTATAGCTCATGCCTTGGATAAAGAATTGACCATCAAATGGACAAAATAGCAATTTAAATTGGAAAGAATTACGGGCAATATTGCCAGTTTCAATATTGTCAGGGTGTGTGTGTGTGTGTGTGTGTAATACATAATGGAGAAGCTCGAGATCTGTGTGTGTGTGTGTGTGTGTGTGTGTGTGTGTGTGTGTGTGTATACATTGCATCCATCTCATATTCCCTTTTTGTTTGCTTTTTAACCTCCCCCTATCCTCCCTCATTCCCCTCACTCTCAACATCTTGCCCAATGAAGTGTGTTATTTATTTGCATTCCCTGTTTCTCCTAATAGAGAAATCATGTTATATCTAACTTCCTGTATCTGACTCCCTTCCCTGAGCATAACGGTCTCCAGTGGTGTCCATGTACCTACACTTGAGCTTCAATTTCTCTACCTGAAGACCTGTAAGGAAGCCAAATCAAGATGTCGGTTTAAAAGCTTTCTGTAGAACATAATGCATATTGATTATTCTTTAAAAGATAGCGATTTTGTCTATTGGGTAATTGGTAAACATATCTTTATTCGCATTCCATGTATGTGAAGTTTTCCAGCAAGTAGAGCTCATGACAAGTGACCCTCAATATTTGCATATGTGTAGACGGAAGATTCTTTGTCTCTGCATCCTGCTGTACACTCAGTGCGGCCCACTAACGTGGATCCACTGAGCTTCCGGATGTGGTTCCGTCTCTTCAGTTTCTGAGGGCATTCAGTGTTATCGTGTATGTGGGGGTCTGACTCGGATGCTCTCTGTCCATCCAGTGGATTTGAAATCAAATTGGTCTGTTTGTTTCTTTTTTTCTTGTAGAGGCAGAGGAGACGGAGGCAGATCTGTGCACGCTCGGGGAGACACCATCTTGCTGGGATCCTGTTGTGTTGGCCTGTCCTTTCTCTCAGGATGCGGAGGCTTCTGGGCCCCCAAAGCCTTTTTCTCCACTCCCTGGAGCAGAAGGGAGGATGAAAGGGGCTCTTTCTCCCATAGAGTTGCAAGAAGGATGAATGCTGTCTTCTTCCTGGATAGAGTGCTAGCACCCGTATGTGAAGGCCAGTACTGGAAGTGCCTTCTGCCAGTTGTAGAAATTGTAGCATAAAGTGCATCAGGATCTTGGTTGAAAACCTAAAATTTCATCTTAAATCCTCAGGGATACCTTGAGCAGTGCAGGCGGCCATGCAGTTTTCCTGTGCTGCTCTCTGGGAAGAAGGCTCCCGCTGCTCACACACGTGCACGATTCTCTCCAGGTTTTCCTGGAGATCGTTGGTCTCGGTTCTATAGAACTGCATCTGTTGAGTCGCCAGGCTCACCCTTCTCTTCTCCTGTCCACATTGGTCTTCTTGTTCTGATTGGTACCTTTTGGCTTGTGGTCATTTGCGGAGGAGTCCCATTCTATTCTGTCAGTAGTGTTCCCAGAGCCCTCGAATCTTGAGCCCCAGCCACCTCTTGTCTTCCAGCTGTGCCTGTTTGAACACCAATGAGGCCCTTTCACCCTGGGGCTTTGGGACGTGTTCACTGAAATCTTTGTTGGATTTTTTTGACTTCAGATAGTTGAATCCCAGTCTGGTTTCACTCTCGTCTTATGCTGGCCATCCTAAGAACACATTGAGTTAGTTGTGTGCTCCAACATTCGTTCTCCTGGAGACGTTGTACTCCATGGACCCTGCGATCCGCCCCACTTGCTTTTTGTCTCTTCCGCTCCTCCACTCTGTCCTCCCCCACTCCAGGAGCCAGGACCAGTAGTTTCTGCCTCTCCCAGAGCCGGGCCTTTTTCATGCAGAGCATCTGCTGCTACTTTCTCTAGTCCTGTTCGGTTCATGTCTTAGCGCCTCCTAGTGACTCTGGCTTCAGCAGCTTGGGATCGTAGAGATTGTATCTCACGGACTGGGGACGGCTGGTCTTGGAAGTCTGTGCCACACACGTGCTGTTGTTCAGCACTTCCGTCTGGCTCTTCCTTTAGCTCCTAGGCTAGAGGGAAGACTTCGTCACAGGCTTCCAGTGTGTCCTGCCACATCCTTCTGTGGGTGTCCCGAATCCATGAGGCTTTGCTTGCTCCTTTGAGCAGGCATGTTTTAAAGCTGAATCCAGGCCTTCTGTGCTTTTGGAACCAAACGAATTATTTCTAGCAGTTGCTATTTTCGGTAGAAAGCTCAAGTGGCAGCCTCATCTCTCATCTCACATAGCGGCGGCTTCTGACAGAGTGGGTGCTACCGAAGGTGACTAAGCACAGCCAGAACCCCAAGCACATCCGCATAGATCTGGAGACCACCAAGGCTGGGTCTGTTCTTTTCTCATGGTAGCACCCCACGACCTGGGTGGACCTTCTAGGAACTGGCCCAAGCAGAGCTGAGGACTGGTTTTAGACTTGTGGATGGCACAAGGCTACATGGGCTAATGGCCTTGACCAATCTGTTGTTTGGTCTAGAATTAGAAGCTTCACCTGGCAATCAAAAGGTACCACTGCAGACCCAGCTGCCCAGTGGGACAGGAGCAGTCCTAGGGGCACATGGTATCTGCACAGGCCGAGGGGACCCTCACCGCAAGCAAGGGAAATCTCACCCCCTGGTAGAGTTCATGTTTTGGGAGTAGTGCAGGATTAATGTTTCAACCCGACTCGTTTCCCCTGAAGCATTGTGTTTAGAAAAACCACGAACAGCATTTTCCCTGCCTACTTCTCCTTGTGGGTACCAGTCCCACGTCCCGTCTCATGTGCAGTCAACAGGAGGAAAGCAGAGTGCCTCACCCTAATGCAGGGGGACAGGAAGGTGGAGAGGAGGAGAATAGGAAGATATAAAGCTGGGACACCAGGGGCAATGGGGGGGGATGGGAAGGGGGATGATAGAGGGGGACAGGGACCAGATGGGGAAAGGAAGGGGAATATGGAGGGTGACAGAAACATGGAGAGGAGGGGGCACATGAAGGGGAGTGGAGGGGGGACAGCAAGAGGGACCAGAAGGCGGAAAGGACGGGTGATAGGAAGGGGATCCCGTGCTCTGCACCTTCATTTCCACTATGTGCCGGTGCCTTCTCATGTCCTACAAGCAGATGTGCTAGTTACCTTAAAAAATAAATCCCAATAAGGACTATGTGATGCCCCCTCCAACCCCTTCCCCCAAAAAAATGAATAAAAGAGAAACCACCACCGGGCACAGTCCCGTCTCCAAGCATGCGCACCCTCCCTCTGGCCACCGTCTGGCGCCGCGTCGGAAGTCCTTTTCTGAGTGTCTGGAGCTGTGCTGTTGCGATTGACTCTAAACGCTTGGAGAGGAGCCAGCGCCCCATGGAACAGATCTGGTGACCGCGATGGTCGAGGACACACCACCATGCTTGTGCCAGCCGGCTTTTCTGTGGGTGGCCACAGTCACTGAATTTGATGACCTCTCATGAAGACACTCTGAAAAGAAGACTTCTGGCACAGTGCCCAAGAGGGGCGTGGACAGCGAGTCCTGAGCAGGAGGGTGTGTCTGGAGGGGGAGAAGGGCCACAGGTCTGTCCTGGAGTGAAAGTTTTGAGTTTTAACTGTCACGGTACTTTTTGGTCACTGCTGTGAGTCACTGAATAAGCTGTATGTGGTCCTCCTGCTTTTGTTTGAAACAGGGTCTCGCTCTGCAGCCCAGGCTGGCCCCGAACTCATGATGGAGCCCAGGCTGGCCTTGGGCTCACGGCAATCCTCCTGCCTCAGCCTCCCCACAGATAACTCTTTAAAGCCAGATTTCTGATTGCAGTGGAGCCCTGGCATTGGAGAACCACTAACTTCAGGGGATGAGACAGGAAGGCCGTGGAAGGCACGCAGCGCCCCCTGCTGGCCGACAAGGGTCTGCCCATAATGTCATGGAGCGTGCATAGGATCCCTTACAAAGGTGTCACCGGCTTCCGGTAGGTTAATTAAAATCAAGTAGTCACGATTCACTGGAGTGCTGCTGCAGGCCTGGTCATTTTACAGAGGGGCCGAGGTGAGACCCCAGTGGGTTTCCCCTGGATGGCCTACGGGTGAGGCACTAGGCCCTGAGCGCCAGGTCTCTGCGCAGAGACGCGTCCCCACAATGTGGATGGTCTTTTGTGCCTGTGGGAACCTACGTGTCTTTCAGACCTTGAGTTTCAGGTGAAACCTCCATACATCAAACTTACACACATGTCCCCCTCTCACTCCCCCGTCTTTTTCTGCAGTACTTGGGATGGAACCCCCAGGCCTTCCGTCTGAGCTACATCCCAGCCCTCTCTTTATTGTTTATTTGGGACAGAGTCTCACTAAGTTGCTGAATTGTCCAGTCTGGGCTCGAACTTGTGATTCTCCTGCCTCGGCATCTTAAAGTGCCAGGCTGACAGGCCTGTGCCACCAGGCCCAGATTTCCTTTTCTTTCTGGAAATGTATTATTTATTTACTTATTTATTTTTGAGACAGGGTCTCGCTCTGTAGCCCAGGCTGGCCCCAAACTCATGATGTAGCCCAGGCTGGCCTTGGACTCAGGGCAATGCTCCTGCCTCAGCCTCCCCACAGATGACTCTTTAAAGCTAGAAGTGTGGATTTACAAGAACAAAGATTTCTGAGGGCAGGGGAGCCCTGGCCCTGGAGAACCAACGGGGATGAGACAGGAGGACCGTGAAGGCACACAGCGCCCCCTGCTGGCCAAGTAGGGTTTGTCTCCCGTCCCGTTGCTCCTCTGCCCTATCCTTCGAGGTCCTTACTGCTCCCATACTGTCTCATTGCTTCCCTGTCCTGTCTCCGGAGGTCCCTATGGCCCCCTACTGTCCCATTGCTTCTGTGCTCTGTCCCTGGACATCCCTACTGCCCCCTACTGTCCTGTTGCATCTCTGCCCTGTCCCTGGGGGTCCCTACTGCTCCGCTCTGCTCTGCCCCCAGAGGTCCCTGCTGCTCCGTAATGTCCGGTTTGTTCTCTGCGCTGTCTTCGGTGGTCCCTACTGTCCCAATTCTCTTCTGCCCTGTACCTGGGATCCCTACTGCTCTGCTACTGTCCTGTTGCTTCTCTGCCCTCTCCCCAGAGGTGCCTACAGCCCCCTACAGTCCCACTGTTTCTCTGCCCTGTCCCTGGGGGTCCCTACTCCTCCCCTACGGTCCCATTGCTCCTCTGTCCAGTCCTCCGAGGTCGCTACTGTTCCGTACTGTCCCGTTGCTCCTCTGCCCGGCCTCCCAATGTCACTACTGCTCCTTTACTGTCCCTCTGCTTCTCTGCCCTGGAGGACTCTACTGTTCCCCTACTGTATCGTTGCTTCTCTGCCATCCCCGGAGGTCCCTAATGGCCCCTAGTGTCCTGTTGCTCCTCTGCCCTGTCCCCCGAGGTACCTACTGCTCCCTACTGTCCCACTGCTCCTCTGCCCTGTCCCTGGAGGTCCCAACTTCTCATATACTGTCCCATTGCATCTCTGCCCTGTTCCAGAAGGACCCTACTGATGCCCTCCTGACCTGTTGCTCCTCTGTCCTGTCCCCGGGGCTCCCTCCTGCTCCCCCTACCTTCCTGTTGTTCCTCTGCTCTGACTTCCCCCCCCTGGGGGGTCCCTACTGCCAGGTACCGTCCCGTTGCTTAGTTGCCTTGTCCCCCTGGGTCTCTACTGATTCCCTACTGTCCCTTTGCTCCTCTGCCTGGTCCCTGGAGGTCCCTACTTCTCTGTACTCTCCCATTGCTTGCAGAAGGTCCGACTGTGCCCTACTGTCCAGTTGCTTCTCTACCCTCTCCCCGGGGTTCCTTACTGATCCCGTACTGTCCCGTTGCCCCTCTCCCCTCTTTCTGGAGGACCGTACTGCTCCCTTACTGTCCCACTGCTTCTCTGCCATGTCCCCGGTAGTCTCTACTGCTCGCCTCCTGTCCAGTTGCTCCTCCGTCCTGTCTCTGGAGGTCCCTAAAGCCCCCCTACTGTCCCGTAGCTCCTCTTCCTTGTCCCCTGAGGTCCCTACTGCCCCCTACTGTCCCATTGCTCCTCTGCCTTGTCCCCGGAGGAACCAACTGCTCCCTACTGCCCTGGGGCTTCTCTGTCCTGTTTCCTGAGGACACTGTTGCCCCTTACTGTCCCATTGCTCCCCTCAGCCCTGTCCCCAGAGGTCCCTACTACTCTTCTACTGTCCCATTGCTTCTCTGCCCTGTTCCCGTAGGTCCCTACTGCACCCTTACTGTCCGGTTGCTCCTCTGCCCTGTCCCCAGGGATAATTACTGCCCAATAATGTCCCGTTGCTTCACTGCCCTGTGCCCAGGTCTCTACTTCCCCCTAGTGTCCCGTTCCTGTCTCTACCCTGTCCCCGGAGGCCCCGCCTGCCAACCTACTGTCCCATTGCTCCTCTGCCCTGTTGTAGGAGGTCCCTACTGCTCCGTACTGTCCCATTTCTTCTCTGCACCGTCCGCGGAGGTCCCTTCTGCTCTCCTACCATCCCGCTGTTCCTCTGCCTTGTCCCTGGGAGTTACTACTGCTGTCATGTTACTCCTTTGCCCTGTCCCTGGGGTTCCCTACCAGCCCCTACAGCCCTTTTGCTTCTCTGCCCTGCCCCCGGAGGTCCCTACTTACCCCCTTCTGTCCCGTTGCTTCTCTATCCTGTCCCCAGAGGTCCCTACTTCTGCCTACTGTCCTACTGCTTCTCTGACTTGCCACCGAGGTCCCCTCTGTTCCCCTATTGTCCCGCTGCTTCTCTGCCCTGTCCCCGGAGGTCTGTACTGTCCCCTACTGCCCCCTTGCTTTTCTGCCTTGTCCACGGAGTTCCCTACCGCTCCCCTACTATCCCATTGCTTCTCTGCCTTGTCACTGAGGGTCCCTACTGCCCCCTCCTGTCTTGTTGCTCCTCTTACCAGTCCTCTGGGGTCCCTACTGGCCCGTAGCTGCTCTGCCCTGTCCCCAAAGGTCCCCTCTTCTCCCCTAATATCCCGTTGCTTCTCTGCCCTGTTCCCGGAGGTCCCTGCTCCTACCTTCCTGACCCATTGATCCTCTGTCCTGTCCCCGGATGATCCCTACTGCCCCCCTACTGTCACGTAGCTTCTCTGGCCTGTCCCCGGAGGTCCCTGCTGACTCCCTGCAGTCCCGTTGCTTCTCTGCACTGTCCGCAGAGGTCCCTAATGTTCCCCTACTGTCTCGTTCCTCTTCTACCCGGTTGCCGGGGGTCCCTACTGCTGCCCTCCTGCCCCTTTGCTCCTTGGTCTTGTGCCCTACTGCACCCCTACCGTCCTGTTGCTCCTCTGCCCCATCCCTAGGGGTCCGTACTGGCTTCTACTGTCCCGTTGCTCCTCTCCCATCCTTGGGGGGGGGGTCTCTACTGCTCCCTACTATCCTGTTGCTTCTCTGCCCTGTCCCCTGAGTTCCCAACTTCTCACATACTGTCCCGTTACTTCTCTGCCCTGTCCCTGGAGGAACCTACTGCTCCCTACTGTCCTGTTGCTTCTCTGTCCTGTCCTGGGGGGTCCCTACTGTGTGGGGTGATATCTAAGCTGGCGCCCGCCAGAAGTCCCAGGGGTGGCCACCTCGGTTATTTACTAAGGAAGATGATTGGGCCTAGCCGTTTTCACCCCGTGGACTGTGCGTGATCCCAATACTATCGCTGTGAGCGCCCGGCGCTAACCTGCATGGACATCTCACTGATTGGCTTAACGCCTGCTTACGTGAACACCACGTCAAATTGCCAGCTCTCCCCTCCTTGCCACATTCTCCCTCTACACTATATAAGCTTCTGTACTTCCGAAATAAAGTGAATTTCTGCTTCGACAGACTCCCGCCTGGGTCTGGCACTCTTGGGACGAGGGGGCCCAGCCACGCGCTCACCTTTCCTCTCCCCCGGCCCTTGTGTGGTGGAACGTGCAACTTCTAAGCAAAAATGAGGCTGCGCTTAAAAGCGCTGAAGTGCCTCCTTCGGAGCCGAAGCCTAGAAATTACAGATAAACAGGCGGCTGCGGTCTGAGGGGTTGTTCTGAGTGTGGCCCCCTGGGTCTCCTCCACTGACCTCTTCAACTGGGAGACCTGGCGCCGTATTTCATGAGCTGGAGCGGAGGGGAGAGACTCAGGAGACCTCACCCTCCCACTTACTTTCTATCCTATCTTAGCTGCCCTTCAAAGCTGCTTGGCACCTCTCTTGGCACTGCCGCCCCTCCCCCCACCGATGAGTCCTCTGACCCTTTTCACCCCTTCCTTCTGCCTCGACCGGGGATTCAAAACCCTCCCGAGCCTGATGGATGACGACTCGGCTTCCAGGCTTCCACGGGGGATCCTTGCCAGAGGCTTACCCCCACCCCCGCACCAACCAATCCCTTCATTTCCTCTGTTACTCTGCCTCCTTATGTTCCCCCGCCTGCTCACGCCTTTACCGTAAACGTTGCCAGAGGCAACTGACCCGCCAACTGGTACCCTTGGGAACCCTCTGACCTCAAGGAACTAAAAAGGCGGTCACGGACGATGGGCCTAACTCCCCTTGGGCTGAAATGATCCTTACCAACAGTGCACGACCCAGGATTGGCGCTCCCTGTGCAGGGCTGTCCTGCCTGGTCCTCTCTTCAAGTGGTGCGCCTTCTTTAAGGAGGAATGCCATGCCCAAGCGGAGAGGAACCAAAACGCCAGCCCGGTCATTCCGATTACCTTTGGCATGTTATCAGGTACAAATGACCAATTTGCCACCGGCCCTCAGCAGGCCACCATTCTGGCGACTTACACTGATCACGTAAGGGCCCTCGGCCTGGCCGCTTGGAAAAAATTGAAGGAAGGGCCCCTGGAGGCCCCCGTGGCTGGAATAACCCAGAAGCCCGGGGAAGATCTGGTCTCCTTCATAGACCAGGTTGGAAAGAGCCTCCAAAGGAAATTCCCTGCCAGCCTGCTCCAAGACCAATTTACTATGCATCTGGTTGGGGATGGCATGAACGCAGACCACAAGATGGTGTGAGACGGCCTTAAAGATCAGTCAATGGCAAAGTGGATCATTGCGCCTAAGGATGAGGGAACACAGGCCCACCAGGCCCAATCCCTTACCATGGCATTACAAGCTCAAACCCAGGCCTTAACCCAGGCTTTCTCACAGGCTGTATCAGTCCTGCTTCAATTGCAGCCACATAGGCCATTTCAAGAGGGAATGTCCTATTCCCCACCCCCAACCCCACACCCGCCCCGCCGGGACCTTCACCCGCGGCCACCTCCTGACCAACTAAAACTCCTGGCTCCCACTGTAAAAAGGGCTTTCGTTGGCTCAAGGTTTGTCATTCAGAGTTTGACAGGGACAGGAAACCTTTAAACTAGGAGGGGGGCAACCTCCAGCCCCCTTACCCCAAGGAGGTCCTCAAAGGCCTATTCGAGCCAATTGGAAAGTACCACTGGTAAAAGGCCTTAGGCCTAAAATGGATATCTGCATTAATGGTAAAAATTTCCATTGCCTCATTGATACTGGGGCAGATAGGACAGTCCTCCGTAAAGAGGAGATCCCCTTCGGTTGGAAACTGAAGCCCGGCCCCACTATTCTGGGAGTGGGAGGAAACACCCCCACGGAGGAGATGGAAACATGGGTCCCCTGGTGAGATGTAGACGGCGCTTCAGGGGAAGTTCAACCCCTCGTAGCTCTGGGTCTCACCGCCAACCTCCTTGGACAAGACATTCTTGGCCAAGCCGAGGCCTTTATCACTACAGACTGCAAGGGAACTCTTTATGAAACCTTACATGAGGAAGAATATCAACAATTCAAGGGATCCCACATTCCTAACATTCTCCACTGCTTTTCTAATTACCGGGGCAGGGGGTGGGGGGGATCCAAAAGGGGAAACCCTTGCCTTGGGTTAGACCTCACCCCCAATCCTAGGTTCCTCACCCCCGGTTCCTACGGTTCTACCCATACAGTGGACCCCGCGACCTCCGGTCTGGATGGAGCAGTGGCCACTGCCTCGAGACAAATTACAGGCCCTTACACAACTGGTGGAGGAACAACTAAGGCAAGGACACCGCCAGCCCTCCATAAGCCCTTAGAACACTCCAGTGTTTGTGGTTAAAAAAGCCTCTGGAAAATGGAGACTGATACAGGATTTGAAAAAAGTCCATGAGAGGATGATTATCCAGGGGGTCCCCTTGAGGGGCATGCTGTGGTTACCAGCTATCCTAGGCGCCTACCACCTGGTGGTGCTGGACATCAAAGATTGCTTCTTTTCCATAATCCTACAGCCTTAGGATTGAGAAAAATTTGCCTTTTCTATCCCCTCTACTAATTTTCATGGACCAGACAAACTGAGTGGACTGTCCCCCAGGGAATGGCCAACAGACCCTCCTTTTGTCAAAACTATGTCATGACCATCCTGTCTCCACTCTCAGTTTCCCAGGACCCAATTATATATCTACATGGATGACATTATCCTAGGGACTCACATTCATGGACAGATCCAAGCTGCCTATCGAGCGCTACGCCAATGCCTCCCAATGGGAGGTTTTTCCGTGGCCCCGGATAAAATACAGTGGGTCCCTCCCTTACAAGTCCTGGGCACATGTTTGACCCTGGACGTTGTTTCCCCTCTGTTTTAGCTTTCTTCTTTTCTTTTCTTTCTTTCTTTCTTTTTTTTCTTTCTTTCTTTCTTTCTTTCTTTCTTTCTTTCTTTCTTTTTTTTTGAGACAGGGTCTCACTCTGTGGTCCAGGCTGGTCCTGAACTCACTTCAGAGCCCAGGCTGGCCTTGGACTCACAGCAATCCTGTCTCAAGCCTCCCAAGTGCTAGGATTACAGGCATGCACCATCATGCCGAGCTTATGTGGTGCTGGGGAATCGAACTAGGGTCCTTAGCGCTTGCTCTTTAACAGCTGAGCCATTCCTTCAGCCCCTGGTTTAACTTTCTATCCCAGATTCCTGCACTGTTACTGAACTATAGAGACTCCTGGGAGAGATAAACTGGATGAGATGTTGGGCACCCATCACTACCTCTATGCTCCTTGCCACTTTTCCAGCTTCTCAGGGATCGAGCTCCTTGCAATATGATCACCCTGACTGCTACCATAAAAATACCCTCCAGGCTATTCAAAACATTCTACAGGCCTTACGCCTTCCTAGGTTTAACCCAGGGACCCCCTTGGAGTGCTAGATCCGCATAAGCTTATCTCCCAATGGGGAATCCCTCCTCACTGGAGCTTGGTACAGTCGGGGTCCTTGCTTCAGTGGGTTCATCCCTCTCTGGCGGGGGCCTCACAGGTTTGTAACATTACAGACCAACTTGCTGACCTCATTCAGCCTGGTCCCAAAAAGGCTCATCAACATTTTGGAATTGATGCCACCAGGACAGTTACACCCTTCCGCTTACCTGACCTCTCTTGGCTCTGTCGCAACCATTCTTGCATTACTCTTTCCCTTGAAGGGTTCTTGGGCTCCCTGGATCGCCATCACGGACCTCATAAACAGGAAATTTCCTTTTCCCAACTTTCCTGGGATGTGCCAAAACTGTTCCTGCCCCGACCTCTTCTTCACAGACATACCGTCTTCACTGACGGGGGCTCGGCGGGTGCAGCTGTAGCAATCTATGCGCCGGCCTCAGATCCGGGGGTAGGGGTGGGGGGCCCAAAACCTTCTTTAAACTCTGTGATGGCTCCGCACAATATAAAGAACTCCTAACAGTGGCTTTGGCCCTCACACATGCTACAGCCCCAATGAATCTTTTTGTAGACAGCCTCTATGTAGTTAACCTTCTCCCGAGACTCCCCTCTTCTTTTATAAAGTTAGATTCCAATCCTATCACCCCTATTATGATTCAGGTCAGAACCTTAATGAACCAGAGGGAGGCTCCCACTTACAACACCTCCAGAGTCATCAAAACCTTCCCAGCTTCATTTCTCAGAGGGCAATGACTTGGCGGATGCCCTTGCTACTCAGCGCCCCCTGGTGGCTCAATCTCAACCCCTACAGGAGGCTCAGGACTTTCAGGATCTGACCCACATCAATTGGCGGGGACTCTACCTCCGGTTCCCCCACGTCCCAACCGGGGAACTTAAAATGATTATTCAGACTTGCAAGGAGTGCCAACCTTTCTTTTTAGGCTCCCCCACTTCAGGAACCCGGGGTAAATCCTCGTGAACTAAAGCCCAACTCTCTATGGCAAACAGATGTCACTCATCATTCCCCCTTTGGAAAACTTAAATACGTGTTTGTCTCCATTGATACCTATTCCCATGCATGCTGGGCCACAATCCACTCGGGAAAAATCCAAACGTGCCCAGGGCCATTTTTTACAATGTTTTGCCACTTTGGGGCTCCCTCTCCAGGTAAAGGATGGAAAACGGGCCCTGTTTTGTTAGCTCTGGTACTTCTTCCAACACTGGAAGGTCTGACATGTAAACAGGATCCCCTGCAATCCACAGGGACAAGCCCTTATTGAAAGGAATCACCAAAATCTTAAGAGGCAACTACAAAGACAACATCGGGAGATAGCCTCTCCCCATCAACAGCTCCACATGGCCTTATTCATGCTTAATGTCCTTAACTCCTACAAAGGAGAATCTCTCCCCCGCTTTCAAAAACATTGGACTAATACAAAGACCCAACCTCTTCCCACGGTCAAATGGAAGGGTCCCCTCACAGGCCAATGGAGCAGTCCTGACCCTCTCCTAAAATGACGGGCCGTGGATTCGGATGTGTTTTCCCGATAGGCCAGTCTAATCCCCTCTGGATACTGGCCAGGAACCTAAAGTACCTCCCTCCAACCACCCCTTCCAAATAGGGCGATGCCGCCTCAACGGGGACACAACTACAAGGTGCCGCAGTTCCAGAGACCGCAGTCCCAGAGAGCAAAAATGAAATCACCCTGACAAGTGACCCTTTACTTAACCTTTTATGGTCCGTTCCGTTTCTCTCTTCTCCTCAAGGCGAACACCCCGCTCCTTCGTTGGACTCCACGGGACACCCACCCGTGCCTTCCGATGGATAAGTATATCACCCTTACCCTACTGATGGCCATCCCTCCCTCCCATTTCTTCCACTCCCTATTCTCACACAATGGACAACTTTACATGGGTCCTCTCTGACGAGGCTATGGGCCATACCATAGTAGGCAATTATAATGTGGGCCCCCAGACACCACCTACATTGCCTTCTTTTTCCTTTGACCTATGTGACTTATTGGGAGACTCGTTTGATAAGGATTACTCTGGCCAAACTGCTGTTGATAATTCTTCAGCTGGTTATGGGTGTCATCCTCCCTGCATGTGAGCCCAACTTCTTCACACCCAGTTTTACCTTTGTCCAGGAACGTCTGCATCAATCCTTGTTCTCGACGTCTCCATGGTTGACCACTCTTATGTCTGCCCTGGCCGGACCATTGATACTACTTTTGATCTCTTTAACATTGGGCCCATGCCTCATTAACAAGTTTCTCTCTTTTGTCAGAGTTTGCTTTGACTCCACCCAGGTACATCAGGTGTCCACCTATGTCGCTCTTTGCTCTCGTGACCCTACCTACAAATGCCCACAAATTCCTTAGAGCCCCTCCATCAATCTGGGTACTTCCTCCACCTGTCCGTTCATCTGGCCGCAGGGATGACAGCCAATGACGGGTAAGATCCTCAGAGCGAGGACAACCTAAGACAGGCGAACCCCCAGGAAGGATATCCCAGGCCTGGGGACAACAATGTCATGGCACACACTGTGGCTCTCTGCCTGATGATAGGATCACAAACAGGGCTGAGGCCAACGATCTCAGAGGCTTTTCTAAACAAAAGAGGGGGACCCCGTGGGGTGATATCTAAGATGGAACCCGCTGGAATTCCCTGGGATGGCCACCTCGGGGGTTTACCAAGGAGGATGATTGGGTCATGCCGTTTCCACCCTCATGGACCGCGCATGATCCCAATACTGTTGCTGCAAGCACCCGGCACCTACCTGCATGGACATCCGTTGATTGGCTTGAAGCCCACTTACGTGGACACCATGTCAAATCACCTGCTCTCCCTTCCTTGCCACGTTCTCTCCCTCTACCCTATATAAGCTTCTGTACTTCCTTAATAAAGTGAGTTCCTGCTTCGACAGACTCCCGGCTGGGTCTGGTACTCTTGGGACAAGGGGGCCCAGCCACACGCTCATCTTTCCTCTCCCCCGGCTCTTGTGTGGTGGCGAAACCCCAACATAGCCAGAAAGCTGATACCAGGCCTCAACCTAGTCCTTAACCTAAATGTAGCTCTATCCCTACAACTACTTCTTGCCACATGGCATTTTCTAATACAAGGCCTACGTCAAACCCAGACCCAAGACTTCACTATAAGCATAAACTGAATGCTAACACTGACCCTAGTCCTAACACTGTCCATAACGCTAACCCTAGCCATTGCCCTAAACACAGCCCTAAACCAATGCCCAACTCTAACCCTAGCCCTAGCCCCAACATTAACCCTAACCCTCTTCCCACACCTTGCAATAACCCTTGCCATAATCCTTACAATAATGCTAACCCCGATCCTAACACTCACCCTACCCCTGGGGGTTTAACTCACCATTTCGGAGCAGCTCACAACACCGACTTCCCATCTCCTCCATCAGAACAGGACGCCAGAGTAATGATGTCTCCACCAGCATGCCTTCAACAGCCTCAACCTCCTTGTCCTCATCAAAAAAAAAAAAAAAAAAAAAAAAAAATCAACTCTATTTGAGATCCAGTGGACAGGCAGCACTTAAGTCACTAAAAAGTAAATAAATTAGAAGTCACATAAATATATATTGCTCCAAGTATTTCCTAAAATCTGATAGTAATACAAAACTTGGTAAGAGATAATATGAATTCATTTGACTAATTGCATTTTTCAGTAGTAACTTGGTGAGCATCTTCCTTGATATTATATTTTTCACATATTACTATTTCACACAACATAATTGCTTTCACTTTGAGAAAGTAAAGAAGATAGCTTTGTCTTTTTTAAAAATAAAAGCTCATACATAGGTTTAGTCAAAATTGAGAAGATAAGGCTTTTTAAATTTTTTTAAATAATTAACAAGATTATAATTTGATACTGGATTAATTGAAACAGGAAAACTTTAAGTAGGTAAATTCATTTCTCTGGTAAATAATACTAAAAGTTTAATTTTTAAGAGTACACATTTAAAATTGATAGCAATATTAAAACATGGTGAGAAGTGATATAAATTCATTTGAATAATCATTTTCAAGTTGTAACTTGGTAAGTATGTTACATGTTATTGTATGTATATTTGTCATGTTTTACAATTTTATACAACACTGAAACAGAGAATATTGTCCACAATTCATTCCAATTTAAGTATCTATTTTTTCCATTTGATAGTCAATTTCTTATCCAAGGCACAACCTGTATAACAAGAAAACAATCATGCTCTTTAAAATTGGTATTCTGAAAAATGTTTTTTTTTTAAATTTTGGGCACATACATACGTTAGAACATGGAATGTCCTCAGAGACTGTGTAGATAGAAACAACATCCAGATCCAGTTAGTGGTCCTCACTGAGTGTACACTAGGATGTAGAGACAAACAATCTTCAGTTCATACATATGCAAATGCTGATACTCAGCCACTCGTTATGAGCTCTATTTGCTGAAAAAAATCCAAATAAACGGAATGAGAATAAAGTAATATGTAGCATGTATCTAATGGTCACAATCACTACCTCTTAAAGAACATTCAATATGGACTATGTTCTGCAGAAAACTCTTAAAACAAACATCTGGATTTTGTTTCCTTACAAGTCTGCAGGTACACAAACTGAAGCTCTAATCTAGGTAAATGGACACAACTAGAAACCATTACGTCAGACTCAGGAACACTCAGAAATTTAAATATAACATGATATCTCTAATAGGAGAAATACAGAATACAACTAAATAACACAGTCCATGGGCAAGATGTGGGGTGTAAGAGGAATGAGGAAGGAAGTGGGGAAATTACAGGGAAGAGGGGAAGTGAATGTGAGATGGATGAAATATGTGCATGCACAAAATTCTCAAGCTTATCCATTATATATTTCTCACGCACATACACACACACACAAACATACTAATTGGGAAAATTACAACAACAAACACTGAAACTCAATGATGTCAACCGACTTGGTCAAGGTCGTGCACCAAATTCTGATGCAGTCAGGATGAGTTGTTTTACAACACTCCAATATAAGGGCTCTAAAATCTTAGGTGAAACACAATTTTCAAACTGACAGAACTGAAAACTATTAGTCACAGAATCATTCATGTTGTTGTTCATGTGGTCTCTTACATAGACAATAACTAATTTCAAACCAAAAAAGGCAGAATTTTCTCTTTTATATTAGGTGTAATAACATACACAGAACACAATTAAATATTTTACCGTTTTCCAAGTATACAGGTCAGGAACACTATAGGTGCTTTTCTGTAAATGTACGTGCATGTGTAAACATCATCATTGTATACTTCTAGAATTATTTCATCACACCAAATCCAAATCTTTGTCTACCATGCTATTTCCCTTTTCTTGCTTATTCATCTTCAAGTAGTCTATCTTCTCTGTATAAAATTCAGTATTACAAAAGTCCTTGACACTGAATACTATAGTGTTCGAAATCAGAATGAAAAAAATCTTTACAAAATGAGAAAAATCCATGTCCTTAGATAGACAAACCAATATTTTCAGAAAGGTGATACTATCAAAACTGCTATACAGAATCAACAAAATTCCAATAAAAAGAGCAAAAGCAATTCTTGAAAGAATGCTAAGCTGCAATCCTAAAATTTACATAAACCAAATGAGACCAAGAACAGCCGAAGCAGTTCTAAGCAATGATTCAAAGCTAGGAGCATTACAATTATATCCATCAAATGATATTACCAAGCAACCGTGATCAAAACCAAATGATCTTGGAACCAATACAGAAAAGTGGACGAATGGGAAAAAAAATTCAAACTCGTAATCAGCCACAAAGTTGATTCAGCCACCTGATCTCTGAAAAATAAATTTTTGTTTATAGTCCCCAGGAAGGAACATAGCCAGTTTCACAAACAGTTCTCAAAAAACTTAACCACATGCAGAAGAATGAATTTAGAGCCAGCATTCATCCAAAGAAATCCCAAAGGCCCAGGAACTGGCAAGTCTTTCCTTCTCAACATACATTACTAAGTGAAAATCTGCAGTGTGGTGGGGACCACACCATACCCCATAAGTAAATACAATGATTCTATTCTAAGTAAAGAAGGTAAATGTAATATTGCCGACACAAGAATTGAGCCTCAAAAAGGCGATATATTTGTAGAATCCCCTAGGTAGAATGCAGCAACGGTTGAGTCTGTCAACCAGCGTCCGGCTTTTTGCTTTAGGATAGCTCAGACTTGGTGAGGGGTACTCACCTTAAGGCCACTCCCAAAGGTCAGTTTTCTGCTTTCTTCCACCAATAAGGAGGTGGCTGCTGTGGCTTGTATACATTCAGGCCAGCCCCTTGAAACTGGATCTAATAATTTTGACAAAAATGCAACTGGCTGTTTTTTTCCTCCCCAATCCTGGGTGAGTACCCCAACTGCTGTACCTCGATCCACTGCCACAAACAGGTGGAAGGGTTTCTCAAGAGATGGGAGTGCTAGAACTGGAGCCGTCATTAGAGACTGTCTAAGTTCTTCCAGCAGGTCAGCCTCTTCCTTGGTGCATTGGAGAGGGTCTGGCTCTTCCTTTAGCAGCTTAAGATAAAGACTTTTAGTTTTATGAGCATAAGAGTCAATCCAGAGTCTACAATAGCCCACCATCCTTAAAAATTTTCAGAGTTCTCTTTTTGTCTTTGTTCTGAGATAACTCATAATTCCCTTGATCTTCACTGGATTAATCCTTCGTCTCCCCTCACTAATAAGATGACCTAGATATTTAACTTCTTTCTCAGTGAATTGTAACTTACTTTTTGAGATACGTAACCCCTTTTGGCCCAGGAAATTCAGCAGATTCACTGTAGCCCTCGAAACCTGAGGTTTAGTTTTACCTGATATCAATAAATCATCGACATATTGCAAAAGATTAGTCCCTGGGGTAGAGGTGAACTCCTCCAATATGGACTCTAGTATTTGACCAAACAGGTTAGGGCTTCACTGAATCCTTGTGGAAGCACCGTCCACCAATATTGTTGTTTCCTCCTGTTTGTTGGATTTTTCCCATTCGAAGGCAAAGAGGTCTCTGCTTTCTGGATCCAACGGACAGGCCCAGAAAGCATCCTTCAAATCTATTACACTAAACCATCTGTGGTCTGCATGAATCTTACTTAAGAGAGTATATGGGTTTGGAACCACTTGATGCCTGCTTTGTACTATTTGATTAATAACTCTCAAGTCCTGAACTAGTCTGTATGACCCATCTGACTTTTTAACAGGAAGAATCGGAGTGTTATACGGTGACATACAGGGTTCCAATCAGCCTCTCAGTTATAGGTTGGAGGCCCCTTTTGCCTTCAATTGGGATGGGATACTGTTTCCTGCAGACTTTTTCCCT